>BQNB010022943.1:0-62388 GCA_026074375.1 Tanacetum coccineum | reverse complement strand
ACAAATAATACGTAAATCAAATATAAAGTGCGAGAGTTGCGATGTGAGTTTTTTTTTATAATACGTAAATCAAAAAGGGCTAGCGGCGCAACTTGTTACTCGTTTGCCTTCTCCTACCATGTAAATAATATTTTTTAATGAGATTTTCATTCTGCAAAAAAAAAAAAAAAACTTAATAAGATAAGTTTTTCTTTCTCACACAAGTATACAAAAGCTTCCATAAGCTTGTAACTTACATAAACTTAACCTAATGAAAATGAGTGTACAAAAATGAGTATAGCTAGTAATTACTAATTAGTCAAATTATATAAATAACTACCTCAATCAACTTTATGTACCACTCTTTTTGCATACATTTATTTTTGTTAAAGCTACATTTAGCAAAACTCAAATAATAATAATTTTAAATAATATAAATATAGTAAACTATAGTTTAAACTTTACTGGACTCAAAACAGAAATGTAAACAAATAAATAAAAACAAATCTTGAAAATCTAAAATTAAAAAAATAAATAAAATTCATTTACTACTATACTCTTAATTAAAAAAGATAATAACATTTATTATTAAATTTAATAATTTAAATACTTTTTATTTTTGAAGCTTTTTTCATTTTTCGTTTTTAACTAATAGATTTTATTTTCTTCACAATAACATGAACAAAGACACATATTCATAAATATAGGAGTAAACTGGAAAAGCCATCATTGCGGTTTGTTAAACGTGACACTAATCATTCTTGAGAGCCAAATGTTCAGTAAAAAAATCATCCTTGTTGAGGATGAATTTTGCAAAAAGTTTTATAAAAATCATCTATTTAGAATGTAAAGTGCCATTTGACCTGTTAAAGATGATATTTGGCCAATATGTTTTCTTCTCACAAGAATAATTAGTGCCGACATTTGACAAAACCCAAACTATGGTTTTGTTATTTGTTAGATTACTCTAAATATAAAATATATTTGCCAAGACGATACCAACAACCCAGCCACTGTGTTCTTTAATTTTTTCATTTAAGAAAAGTAAAAAAAATTGCAAGCCCAATATTTTCAAAACTCAACTAAATTACCCTTTGTTTTTTCGTTTTTCTATTGATACTCGAGTTACTTTTCCTTTCCTGCTATGGTACTACAATTTGTTAAATCTAATTTACACTGCTGATTTCATTTTTAGGTCAAGAAAATTGATAGTGACGTCATGTTCTCATTTTCTAGGTTGCATTGCATATTTATGTGTTGTTATATATAGTTAGGGGGTGTTTGTTTCGGCTTATCACCTTAATTGATTTCCACTTATATTTCATAAGCCCCAATTTTCCGGCTTATTTTGAGACTTATGGGCTTATATAAGTTTATCATATCGTAATAAACTTATATATGCCCACAAGTCTCAAAATAAGCCGGAAAATTGGAGCTTATGAAATATAAGCCGAAACCAAATAAGCTCACATATAAGCCGAAATCAAATTGGAGCTTATGAAATATAAGCCGTAACCAGGTGGTGACAACACTGATAGTTGTTTAAACTTTCTGATTGATGCGGTTTTAGTTTGACATGGATTAACTGCTTCCTATCAATTTATGATTGATTTGTGATATATAATTATAGCGTGTCCTGTTATAGGTTTAGGTTGTTGATAAAAGTTGTTTAGGTTGTCGCCGTAAGTAACTAGGCGGTGAAACAACCTTGAAGGGTGGCCTAGTGGCAAAAGGGCTTATGACTATCACTGTAAAATGTGTGAGGTCTGAAGTTCAATTCCTGCTAGGTGCAAACAACCTTGAAGTAGCCACGCCAACCTCCTGAAAAGGGAGGGCTTTACCTGGTTTGAGTCTGAGTGGCAGTGGGTTTAAACCCGTGGATTAGTCGGTCAAAAGGTCGGAAACCATGGTTACCCAAAAAATTAGGCGGTGAAACTGAGACGGTGACAGTTTTTATGTGGATTAACTGGTTCATGATGATTAGCGTACAAGTTGTAGAGCTTTGTTTTGTTAGGTTTTGTGTTTGTTAATATGATCAAAGTATGCAACTAGGCTTAAGAAGGAGCTAATGTCTGTTAATTTCGAAGTGTGAGAGTGAACATCGCCAACATTTTCAAGTTTCTCTAGGCTCGGTAAATGGTTACGCTTTGTAAAGTAAAGCATGGGCGCGTGTCAAACCATTGCTCATACTGAATTTAATTTATTCAGCAACTAAGAGTTGTATATTATTAGTCTCGCTGTTTTACCATTGTAATTATCAATTCATCATCAGATCTAAAGTTATCATGTTCTCAACTTTATGTTGAACAACAAACTATTTATTTTAGGCTAAGTTTGTGCGAAATAAATTCGCGAAATAAATTCGCGTTTCACTGCTGATGTCATCAGTTTCGTGGCGTCGTTTTAACCAATTGAACAACTAACGGATTGCATTTTTAGGTGCGGAATAGTTACACACACAATAATAATCTATTAGTTTCACTGTAATTACTTATATGTTACTTTTGTGCCAATGTCATTCTCGTAAATTAATCTGTTTGCTAGTATATATGTTGCTGAAATTAATTTTTTATATATTGTGAATGTATCGTAAAATTTATATGTTTTGTAGAAAGTTGTTTAGGTCGTTGCTGTAGTCACATTAGGAGGCCGTGACAGTGAGACATGTGTTGGTGCGGTTTTTGTTTGACGTCGGTTCTTCATCGTATATATAGTTTATTTTTGTGCTGACGTCATTTTTGGAAGTAGTATATAGTGAAACTGTTGACAAATTAATCTGTTTGCTATTATATGTTAATACACACACCATAATTTGTTATATGAAGTTTATTTCCAAGTATATCATTAGAATGTGTTGATAAAGTTGTTTAGGTTGTTGCTGTAACTAGGCGGTGAGACTGAGAGAGTGATAGTTTATTAGGTTTCTGATATGTGATCGATGCAGTTTTAGTTTGACGTCGGATTAACTTGTTTGTGCTGTGCTATAGGTTTGATTTGCTTATAAGCTTCGTTTTGCTAGTTTGTCTTATATCGATTTATATTTGTGTTTGTGAATATGATCAAAGCATGAAACTAGGCTTAAGAAAGAGCTAATGTCTGTTAATCTGCAAGTGTGATGGTCGTAGAATGAACAACATCCTATAGCCCACATTTTGAAGTTTTTCTAGGCTCGATAAGTGGTTATGCTTTGTAAAGTAAAGCTTGGGGATGTGTCAAATGAGTAGGAGTGTAGTTCATATTGAACAATTAAAGGGTAAAATATATTGTCTCATCGTAATTAACTAATTATCAATTCATATCGAATATATAGTTATTTTGGTGCTGACGTCATGTTCTGAACTTTATATTGAATCTATTGAATAACTAACTAATTATTTTAGGCTAAGTTTGTGTTTGTGTTATGAACTATATATTTAATCTATTGAACAACTGAGTTTTCTAAGGGTAAATTTGTGCAAATTAATTACATAAGTAATCTGTTAGTTTCACTGTGAACTTTCCAATTAGTTATCGAATAGAAGTCATTTCCGGATGTAGTATAGAGTGAATCGATTGATGAATTTTTATGTTTGCTATATAGCTATTCTGTATTGATGCGCGTTTTGTTCTCGTAGTTTCGTAAGTAGATAGTGAGGTTGTGATACCTTTTTCAGTTTATATCATCTTCATCTTTAAACTCATCTTTTTGCTCACCCGTCATAATTTTTCAACAGGGGATCTGCATATGGAAAACTACACAATAGGTTAGCTAAGGGCTATTGCAAAAGAGCGCAAAATACCATGTTACACAAAATATGGAAGTTAGAGCTTGCGCAAATGCTAGAAACTGATTTCGTTGCAGGTGTGTAAGTGACTATTATGTTTCAGCTAGATGTGGTCATTCTGACCCGTTTACATTAACTTGTACTATAACAGGTCAAATGGTTAAAAAGAGGGTTATAGAATGTGTCAAATGGATCAAAGATGTTCATAAGTCACCGAAAATGTATATTTTAAGGCAAAATATCCTAAATCAAGTTATTTAGTTATTAAAATGTTATACGAATTATACATTTTTTTTAATATTATCTAATACACTAATTATTTAATAGACAAAAGTGTTTTTGGTCATCCTAGCTCGACCCGTTTTCAGGCCCAAATTTTGTTTTGTTTTGACACTTCACACAAATCACCTTTTTTTTCATTAAGTATTAGACTTGGTTTGAATTTACATGTGTAGGAAAAGGGAAACAAAAAAGAGAGCAGACTCCACCAAATACAAATCCGCAACATTAAGAAGCCACGGCTTCCAAAAATGCAACCACATCCGAAGAAACCACCACTTCCCAAAATGTCACCACATCCAAAGAAATCACCACTTACCGAATTGCCACCACAGCCGAAGAAAACACCACATCCGAAGAAACAACCACTTCCCGAAATGCCACCAGAGCCGAAGAAAACACCACATCCGAAGAAACCACCACTTCCCAAAATGTCACCACATCCAAAGAAATCACCACCTACCGAATTGCCACCACAGCCGAAGAAAACACCACATCCGAAGAAACAACCACTTCCCAAAATGCCACCAGAGCCGACCACTTCCCAAAATGCCACCACATCCAAAGAAACCACCGGTTCCAAAAGGTCAGCCACAAATGTTTTACCCTTATGCATTTTATATTAAGAATTTCAATTTTGTGTAGGAACCTTTTAACATTGGAATTATATATATATATATATATAGAATATATATTTATATATATATATAATATAATTATAAAGTATATAATAATATATAGAACCGGATTCGATTTAGAAGGTTTTATTTTGAAAGACTGAGAAGGTTTTTACAAAATGATAGATTTTTAACTTTGATTCAAGTTTTTCCAAGCGTAAAAACTCATTTTAAATGTGATTATAATTCAAAATGTTGTAAAAAAAAGTCGAAATCAATGTTAAAAAAATCTCTTGTTTTTTGCATATAAGTAAAATACTCGAATTTTCTATTACAAATTTAAAGGAATAATTACCATAACTCGATTATAGCAATGAATTGTGATTGAATTTGTGATTAAAGCTTGATTCACAATTAAATGAAGTTACTTGTGAATCAAATCCAAAAATATGAATCAATTTGCTCAAACGTAGATTTCTTAATCTTTTCAAAATAAAAACCTTCTCAACGGAACCGGAGCCTATATATATATAGTTATGATCAAATAAGAAGTTTTCTTAAAATAAGAAGGATAAGAAGTAACTATAACCGCATATACGAGATGCACCGACTTAAATTAGATGCATCTCTATAATCTTAGATGCATTATAACGCATATAAAATGTAGTTTTTTCTAACGTTTAAATTAGATGCATATACGTATATTAGATGCATTTTATTTTTTGTTCCTCTGCATGTGCCGAAATCATCAAAATCAATTTGCACCATCTCAACACATCAAGTTATACGTTACGAAACTCAAAATGGTAGCATCTAAATGAATAGAAAGGCACTAATGCAAGTCGTTGCATCCAAATATTTGATTTTTTTAGTCTTTCTCACCACTTTCTTATTTTATTTTACTTCTCACTCGGATCCCTACCAATATGATATATATTATATGTATATATATATATATATATATAATCCGGATCGATTGAGAAGGTTTTTATTTTGAGAAGATTGAGAAGGTTTTCAAAAATGATAGATTTTTAACTTTGATTCAAGTTTTTCAAGCGTAAAACTCATTTTAATGTGATTATAATTCAAAATGTGTAAAAAATTCGAATTAATGTTAAAAAATCTCTCGTTTTTGCAATATAAGTAAAATACTGAATCTTCTATACAAATTTAAGGAATCATTACCATAACTCGATTCATAGTCACAGGGATCGCCAAACCCTTAGCGATTTCCGACCTGGTACGATCGTTCCCAATCGCGGTACGGTTGCGATCCGGATCGCCTGGGATCGCTAACCGAAACCCATAAGCGTCGTTCCCAATCGCACC
This sequence comes from Tanacetum coccineum, assembly GCA_026074375.1. Taxonomy (NCBI): domain Eukaryota; kingdom Viridiplantae; phylum Streptophyta; class Magnoliopsida; order Asterales; family Asteraceae; genus Tanacetum; species Tanacetum coccineum. The sequence continues at coordinate 56,420 of BQNB010022943.1, read as the reverse complement.
GGATCGCGATCTAACAATTAGCAAATCGACGATTTATAGGCCTCGAGGATGAACACTTGACGGAAAAAAGAAAGGTCGCCGTAAGAGCTACAAGGAAGATGAAGACTAAAAAGTACATAGGGATTATAAATTTTGTTTTGTGTCTTTATCATTTAAGTGTGAAGAAAAATAGTACATAAAAATAAAAGGTCACGTGATCTGCTAACTTTTTCTCTTTTGTTTTGTTTTGTGTTAGTTATAAAAGTATTGTTGTTCCATAAATTAGTCCATAAATTAGTCCATAAATTTAAACACTTTACTTACATTTAACTCTTTAAACAAGGCTGAGTTTACTGCGTATTATTTGTTTCATATGACACTTTAAATTCAATCCAATATTATTATTGTGTACGCCGTACCAAAGTATTTGGTAAACCGAACCGAAATATATGGTACACCGAACCGAAGCGAGCCGGAATGAGCCTACCCCCCGTCGTACCGGATTTTGAAAAATAGCGAACCGCCACGATTCCGTACCGGAGCGATCCCCGTTCCATGTGACTATGACTCGATTTTAGCAATGATTTGTGAATCAAATTTGTGATTTATAGCTTTCATTCACTATTAAATGATGTTTACTTGTGAATCAAATCAAAAAATATGAATCAATTTGCTCAAACGTAGATTTCTCAATCTTCTCAAAATAAAAACCTTCTCAACGGAACCGGAGCCTATATATATATATATATAGAGAGAGAGAGAGATTGGTTCAAATGAAAAGTGAATTATGATAGAAAGGATAAAAAGTCTTATGTTATTAATTTTAAAATATTTATTAAAACACATCATTAATTCTAATAAAAGACTATCATTAATTGTAATAAATCTCCATCATCAATTGTGTCAAAAGACTTTCTTTGTCACTCAAAATGTGTCATGAAATTAGTGTGTCATTACGAATGTATCAAAAAAATTAGTATGGTCAACATAGTGTCACTAAGATGGTCTATAATTTTTGGTGTGTCACTACATATGTACTAAAAAATTTAGTGTGTCAGTATATAAGTATCAACAAAATTAGTGTGACACTACAAATGTGTCAAAAGAAATTTGTGTGTCACTATTTATCATCAAAAAATTTAGTGTGTCACTATAAATGTAATAAAGATGAATTTAATGGTAGTGAAACTAGAAAAATTAAGAAAAATATCGTTTGAAATTGTTAAAAAAACCATGAATTTATTTACCACATTTATGTTCATTAATGAGGATTTATGTTATTAACTTCAACATATTAATTAAAACACCATGTAATGTCATCCATTGATCAAAATGCATCCAACGATCAAAAGTCCTTCTTATCCTTTCTACACTAACCTTCATTCTACAATAACCATACCCTATATATATATATATATATGCATAGTCACATGGAACGGGGATCACTTTGGTACGGGATCGCTGTACGGGTTCGCGGTTCGCTATTTCTCAAAATCCGGTACGATGGGGGGTAGGCTCATTCCGGTTCGCTTCGGGTCGGTGTACCATATATTTCGGTTCGGTGTACCAAATACTTTGGTACGGCGTGCACAATAATAATATTGTTTAGTTTCATATATATTTATACATTTACAAGTCATAACTTATAATTAAACTTCAATGAGAAAGAAGAATACCTTTTCTCACGTTCATCTAGAGTTCTTTTTTGACCAAATGTCATTTTGAAGATATGGCTGTGTTTTTTTTAATGCTGTGAAGATATGGAATTGATGGTTCAAGAGTATTGTTTATATAAGAAAGAAGAATACCTTTTCATTTCCCATTCAAAGACATTTAAGAGCAGTAAAAGCAGAAAACCGTTTCAATTCCGAATCAAACATATTAAATATAAGAAAACCTTCACCCTTCCCATTTACACACTTTGTATTACATAGTAATCAAACGCGTTTTCGAGGCCTATAAATCGCCGATTTGCAAAGTGTTGGATCGCGATCCGGTACGATTGGGAACGACAATTGGGTGCGATTGGGAACGACAATTTCTGGGTTTCGGTTCGCGATCCCTGGCGATCTGGATCGCAACCGTACCGCGAATGGGATCGCTCGTATCAGATCGAAATTCGCTAAGGGTTTGGCGATCCCTGTGACTATGCATTATGTATGTATGTATATATATTTTTGACAAAAATCTACCATATAAACTTACTTGTCTTAGCGGAATGACCATATTAGGCAATCCATTCACATATGCCGGATAACCACTTGAAACATGTAGCTAACCACCTCAAAATAGGATGCAACAAAAGGTGGAAAGAATGGTTTACCTGTTTTCCCTATTCTCAACAATATTGAATTTTCATCTGTAAAGAAAATGGAAACAACCGAAAAACTTACCATAGTGATCCATCGTTTATCTAAACCTTTGTATAACTACATAAATAATGACTGAACCAGTTTTGCAAATGACATCCTAGATACAGTATAAAGTAAGAGGTTTTGTATAGAATACCAATGCATCTTTTCGTTTGTACTTCTTTTGCCAAGGTATCTTTTTCGAACATTTTAGTAATTAAAAGATAGCTTTATATACCGTTAGGTCATCTTTTAAGCAAATAAAGCCTTAGAAATTGATTTTAAAAAATGATTAATTTTGTAATTCATGCAAAAAACTTGTTAAAGATATATTTTATTATTTGAATAAACTTGTTATAGTTATAAAGAATGTGAAACCGAGACAAAAGTGTGCTGGTTAAATATGCATAAAACTCTATGAACTGTGTTACAGTTTTTTTTCATGTCTGAAAGTCTTTCATTTCACCTAAAAAGAAAAAGAAATAAAAGATAGCATGTAAGCCCAATTTTCTTAGCCAAATGACCATATTAGGCAATTCAATAATCATATTATTATGCTGCTTACCCCAAATAGGACAAAACAGAAAGGAGATCGGTTTACTTGTGCCATTAAAACAAAAGATATCAACCTTAGAGACATTCAAAAAAATGTTCTGCACTCTAGTTGAGAAATTGCTTCTAACTGATCTATACCATCATACAATTAGGATAATTCAGTATAAATACATACTCTTATTGGATGGGTAAGCTTATGAAAGTGGAACAGAATGAGCTCGTAAGCCCGAAAATAAGCTAAAACAAATGAACAAGTTCGATGCATTTTTAAGTCATTTGCCCTATTTATATCCTATGAGGTTATTTTCCAGTTTTAAGTCCTAACAAGCTAATGTCACTAGAAAAGAAAAAACGTAAGCTTATGAAAGTGGAACAGAATGAGCTCATAAGCCCGAAAATAAGCTAAAACAAACACCCCCCCAATAATATTGATTATGAGTATGTTTATAAAAATTTCTTGGTGCAAGCTGTGATTTACTTTGTGTACATGTTAAAGTAACAAGGACATCCAGATCAAAACCAAAGAAGCAACATGAGATGATGCAGACAACAACAATAACGAAGTGGTTTGATCTTCCATTGGATTTAATGGTGAATATACTCTCTAGAGTTGTTGCAATTGAAAAATTATGGAATGTCCGGAAAGTGTGCAGAGATTGGCGTAAAATCTGCAAGGATCCGTCTATGTGGAGGGTCATTTATATGGACTGTAAGTTATGGTCAGATTGTCGGCCTTATCCTTGGCCATCTGGTTTGCCTATATATGCTTCGGCAGCATAACAGCCCGCAAGATGTGTAAGAATGCTGTGGATAGAAGCCAGGGCCAATTGGTTGATATCACTATGGTAGGATTCTGTGACGATGAGCTACTTGACTATGTCGCTGATAGGTATGTAGCTTATATCATAATCAATTTTGTGACTTCTGCATATAACGTATATGTAAACTAATAGTAACGGTCCTTGTAGTTTGCTCAACATTACGAAATTGGTCACTCGAAACACTGTTTGCTTTCGCATGTGATGTGGTCCCTCAAGTATGTAATAAATTGGTCTCAAGAATGGGATAATTTTGCTTTTAGTCCCTAAAGGGTAAAAGGCGAGGGACCAAATATGACAGTAAAGAATGTTTTTAGATATCCTTAATTTTCAGCAAACTACAAGGAGCATTTATGTAATTTGCTCTATAAGCAACTTTGTTATACGCTAGTGATTTTTTGTGGAAGTTATAGGCTGCGACAAACGATGCTAGGATTTTGTTTTAAGATTAATGTATTAACCCTCACATTCCAGTCCATTATATTCCCTACATCTATTATATGTGGAATAATCGAAATTTCTTAAGCATGGAAGTTAAAGAGTATGTTTGGCGACATGTAGCAGTAGCAAGAGCAGTAAGCAGCAGTAGTTGTTTGTTTAAAAAAAGTGTTTGGTAACGTAGCTATAAGCTGTAATTAAAAAGTGTAAAATTACGAAAAAGGGCATATAATCTAATTAAAGAAATTTTAAATTTTATATTTGGGGTCATAAATGTTATTTTATAACAAACTGCTTGGAGCAGAAATGCTTCTTCAAGAAGCATTTGAGATTGGAGCGGTTAAACAATATTCAAACGCTTGTTGATGTGTTGCCAAACAAGCTTTTCATCTAAAATGCTTACCGCTTGCCGCTTACCGCTCTTAAACGCTCCAAAACGCTTGTTACCAAACACAACCAAAGTTAGTTATTAAACATTTAAAATGCATATAGAATATGCTGTTTTAATTATTTGTGTATCCATCATTTTTGCATTATAACTTCAGCTAATGTCGGAGTGATTCCATTACTGGAAAATTATGATCCGCTTGTTTTGTTTGTTGCTTGAAACTATGGCTGCAGTTCATCATAATAAAGGGGTGTATAAAACTACTACCTGTTTTTAAACGTTTCTGTTCCCTTTTAACAGATCACCTAAGCTTATCCGTCTCGAAATTGCATATCCTGAGTTTTCCGTCGGAAACTTGAGTAAAGCATTGAAGAAACTTCCAAAATTGGAAGAACTGAGCATTCACTGTGCATTCAGATTACAAGTAGATCAAGCATTGGGTAGTTACTGCCCAGAACTTAAAACACTTAGGCTTAATCGTTGGTATTCCATCTTTTGTGATGAGGAGATTATAGCTATTTGTGAAAACCTACGGGAGCTTAGGCATTTTGAAATACGTATGAACAGAAGTTTATCTAATACCGGGTTGCAGGCGATTCTTGATGGGTGCCCATGTCTTAAAGTACTAGACCTGCGATTGTGCCCATATGTTGATCTAAAGGGAGATATTGGAAAAAGATTAGAACAAATTGAACGTGTATTACACACTGAGCGTGTTAACGTTGATCCATATTCTGAGCGTGGATATTTTATGGACCTGGAGACATTCAGAAGGTTAATGATGGTCTGACAGATGCCGATTAAAGAAAAGAAAGTGAAAAAGGGAGAAAAGACATGCGCCCATCATCTTGATCAGTATGTAGCTACTATTTTTTATAACCTTGCTGAAAATTAAGACACAAGTTTACAAAATTAGTTATGTTACTTGCGTTGGAGGGTAACACTGTCTATTCTATTTGTCTAGAGTTCTCTACCCCATGCGCCTATTATGGGCAAGTGAGGTTATCATATCAAAAATAGACAAATCCTTTCATTACTCTTATGTACAATTCACAAATGGTCGGTGGCATTGTAGCAGCTACAGTGCTACAGTACCGGCCCAAAAATTTAGCCCAAAATCCGGCCCAACGTATATGCTATTACTAGATCCATCCGCTGCGTACTCGTAGTTACTTGGTTACCTAGATTGATAAATCCCAACATATTATTAATGTACACACACAAAATGTATCTTGATGTCATAAGAAGCGAGTTAAAACCAGTGTTTTGCGCTCGATCAAACATGCAACCTAGCATCTGGCTTGCTTTGTGGTTTTGCTAAATAGAAAGTAGTAACAAAATTCACCTTCTTAGGTATAGTTCTCGGTCTTCTTCTGGAAAGCTAGACATCTTAGGTGTAATAAGTCGAGTTTTGATGCAAAAATCTCTCACTACTCTTTGTAACTAGTCTTAAAAAAAAAAAAAAAAAAAACCCTACATGGCCATACTTCGGTTGAAATTTGTTTGGCCCAAGACAAAATCCATGTAATTAAGCTTTTACAGGTGGTAGTAGATTTCACAGTGTGTTTGTGAGTTTTATTTAAGACTCATTGTAACAAGTGTTTTCCGTGCTTACACGGCAGAATGCTGTCATCATGAGGAGATTAATGGTCTAGTTGCATTAAGATTTAAGTGCTCCTGTGTGCATGTACGTAACAGAGTCAAGGAGGCTAGAGCGGGTGCAATCACATTGCTTCAATCTTTGTAATTAGTCTATTATTAAAGTATCATCCTAAATTAAGATAATTCTATCTGTAAAATGGTTGTACTCGATTTGTATGTTCCACTGAATTTTCTCCAAACTTGAAGTTTCAATAGTTAGTAGGATTGTTGTTACATAAAGTTTTCTTTTGAGTAATTGGATAAACATGATGCCAAATCAAACAGAACATATAAGAAAGAATGATGATATCCAAAATATTGATTACAGTACATTATAAGTTTTAATACAGTACATTATTGCGTTACAACGTATGTAATACAGCACCAGATTATTGTTCAGTTAGTGAGATTACTGAATGATCACAGCACAAACTTTATTCAACACAGATGTTATCGTAGACCCTTTGCTTCAAGCAGCCAACTTGATGCACGATTCCTTCATGTCGGTCATGTCCCCGTTTCTGGTCTGTCAAAAGCTCAAAAATTTCCCTCTCTTGCATATGCCCAAAAAACCCAAATGGAAGTATCTCACCATTTGGATTTAAAAAAAGGAGATGAAAAGGGCAAATGAAGAGAGGTGAAGATGAACTAAACAAAACCAGCAGAGCAAGTAGTAGTAGAAGAAGAAGATAGATGTAGTGAGAAGACCAACGTGCTTTTCATGCAACTGTTGGTGCTAAAAAGATTGAGGTTAGCCGCACGTAATACTAATATACCAAAAGTAATTGAGCCAAACGAAAAAAGGGAACCAACCACATGATCAGTTGGTGGGAAAAAAGGAATGGAAAGAGAGTTCAGTATATGCATGAACATGTCCGTGTGTCATAATTACGGAACTACTCATCACCATGAATGTACCAGCATACAAGCATGGTAGCACAACGACGAAGGATGTAGATACGAGCACGTTGTTTCTTAACCAAAGAAGCACACTTTGTTGTGATACTCTTGCCTTTTCTTTTTGATTGTAGAATAGCTGCCATTTTCTTTAACTGTGTTTTAGATTTTCTTCTGTTTTTTTTTCTTGGTTGTTGAAGATTTGGGAAAAAAGCCGCACAGATGTGAAGCTGGACCCTGATATGTAAAGGGTAAGGGGGAGATGTGTATTTATAGTGCGGGTTGTGTCAGCATCGAAAACAGATCAGTTATTTGCATGGAAAAGAGGTTGAGAGTTGAGTCAGCAAATAGCATTCATTGTTTTTTGTTATTTTAAGTATGGGAAGAATTCAAGGCCAAAGGGGTGATGAATGCGGACGTCAAGCTCTTAACTTTATGCAGTAGACGCCGTGAAAGAGAGGTTATCAAAGCTCAAGCTGGTAGTACGGTACAAGGCGTTACAAGATGTGGCATTTTGGAAGTAAGTTGAAAGTGATGAAGTAAAGTGGAAGGTAAATATAATAAGAAGAATGGGAGGGATGTTGTGATGGGAATGCGTATCGGGAACATGGTGTCGGCTTATCTGCCTTCACAAGCTATTACTTTATATCTCTTTGCATTTCCAATATAATCTGTCATCACAAAACACAATCTTTGGATTGGTGAAACTAATATCACAAGATTACTTTAATCTACCATCCTTAAAACTAATCCATCTTTCTTTTTCCTTAAATAAGCCCACTTTCGAAACAGACAAAACTTTTATAGTATAGTACAAGTTTAGGTAATTAAGTAGTGCAGTTAAAATCTGAGTTTTGTGAATGTGACTATCAGTAAAACTTGTGGATTTCAGGCTGACTCATTCCCTAGTGCCAGTTGTGTGAAGAAGGTATCTATAGCTGAGATTTTATTCTTGAGTTTAATGTAACTGAATAGAATAAGAGAAAATTTGATTCCATGTTATGGTTATTTACAAGATCTACTTAAAAGGAAGAAGTTGAATATGGCCAACTAATAACTAGACAAGAAGTGAATTTTAAAAAGATTCTGTAAAATTTTGACATGTGAGAAATGAGATTTGGTGATCCTGTTTTGACTTTCAGCACATTAGTCCTTCTGTCCCAACTTCCATATGTTAGCTTATGAAATTGTCTTTTCAGACCAGTTATTAGCAAATACATAACTCTTTCAAGTGTCCTAAAAGGCAACTCTATTTGCAATTATAGATGTACTAACAAGAAAGCTCAATAATTTGTCCAAACAGGCAAACATAAACCCTGTAAGAAGATCTTGGCAACGAAAGGAGCAACGACATGTTCGTTCATATTCAATGAATTAACAACCCGTTGACATTCACATGTAGTTTGAGGAAGCTCCTAAGCCTTACCCTCTAAGCATCAACTTTACTTGATATGATACCAAAATCATACTTTTCCCTATTTCACAAGCAATTAGACTTCTGTTATTTGCTTTTAATATGTTTCTGATTCTGAGAATCGTTAACTTCCAAACAATTTCCGTCAATGTTCAAGTTCATACAAGACTCGTCTGATACTAAAAGCCAGACATGGGCTAGTTTGTTTCTTCTGGGACTGACATGACAAAGTCAATGTTCAGGTTCATAAGGATCTGAACCACCTGGGTTTGTGCTGTACATTTCATGAGCTACATCTCCTATAATACAGAGTAGCAAAACGTATCTATGTTTCATTCCCAACAGAGTATCCTCATCAGATTACCATAACGCATCTTCTTCTATTCATGTTAAATACACGAGTAAATATTGAAAATAAAGGATCAGAATAGAAGATTTAATTTAACACCCAAGCCCATGTATATCTTGATTAATCAATAGATTCAATGTTACAAATGATGTATACAGTAGGGAATAATAACCAACTAGGTACATCTTGCGTGGACAAGTTTCACTTGGAATCTTGGTTTAGGGTATGGGTGGTGTTTATATGTATAGCTTTTGTCGAACTTGTAAGAGCTCATCCTCCACGTTAAGTCTACAACTGCAGCCGACCCACATAAAAAAGAAGTTAAATCGTATGTTTTCACGTGGTAAGAGCCACATGTTCTTATTTACACCGAATTTTTTACTTACCAAGCATTTTGCCTTTGTACAGTTAGACAAGACTCGCCTCAGCAACCACTTCCCCCCTGGCCGCAAGCAACTCATAATCCTGTGTTGTAACATAACAGGATGCATAAGACGGTGTGCAACCATACATTCATCTAGGATATAAACTGTATTTCTCAAGTGCAATTCATTGATAAAAAAGGAAGCAAATACAAAGAGCATTGCGTTCGGTAAATGATTCTTCTCATATGCCAGCAATGCATTGCAAGTTGCTTTAGGTGCTTCAAGATTACCTACCTGTAAAATAGCTTGGGCGCAGAACTTTCCTGATAGAACGGCACCCTCCATTGAAGCCAAATACTTTTGTTTTGTGTAGTCTCCAGCTAAATAGAATCCCTCTATTGGAGATCTTTGCAACGGACGGCAAGGTTCACAGTCTGGAACTGTTTTGTAAACAGACCTGAAACACACACGAGAATGAATGAAATCGAGTGGTTTGTAATTACCACACATGACAAGTTTTGAGCCAACCCTCAAACCAGGACAAGTTTTGACCCATCACCCACCCTTCCCAATTTGCCACCTCTAGTCACAAATGTAAAGATATTGAAAATGCTCTATTTCTAGACGATTCAGTTTACACGTCTATTTATGGGTGGATGAACATATTGATGTTCACATGCCAACTACTATTCAAGTAGAATTGACTACGTTCATTAGATATTTCTAACCTTGGTGTTTTAACTACATGGTATTTCAATATTTTTGCTTTGCTCTGATCTGCTGCAATTTCATCAGGAAATAGTCTTGAAAGTTCACTCATTGTTGCATCAATAATATCAGAGTCACTGCGTGAAATCCATTCTTCTGCTGGTGCAAAAACCAACTCCAACATGGACCGGTTTGGATCATAATATTCCTGCACAAAATGAGGCAAATTTCGTAACCAATACAGCAAGGAGAAGCATGCGATGATGGCAAGTTGTATCTTCTTAAATACTACAAGGGAATGCGGAAGATCTAATAGATATCTATCACCATGTCACTGGTGACTTGTGGGATATATACCTACTGTCGTAAAAGTATTATTACCTTACATGTTACAGACATGTCAGCATAGACACTGAGAAGCGGACTCCTGCATGCAAAACTACATAGTCAGTATAGTTTTGCATAAAGATAGTAAAAGTTTTGTAAGAAATACGAGGTGACCTGCTGAAGAGTAGGTGATCATATGTGTTTCGGAGTTTCCTGTCAAACCTGAAAATAGTTTTAACAATGAATCATTAGAGAGGGTTGTACAGAATCAAAGTAAAGGTCTTGACAGAAGTCAAGAACCACCATGCATTTTCATTGTAGTGATAGATTGAGCTAATGGTATATGAAAGCCATTAACACGTTAAGATCACTACTTAGGCAACATGAACATATAAGCCCACATGGGGATAGCATTTCTGAAGCCATTGGTTTCACAAGTGCAACCCAATGTGGGCTGATTGAGAACAAAACCACCACTTAATGCAATATGAAAGGCTGAAGGCAGGGTTCAGAGGGATAGCCTCGGACCAGATTCAAACAACTGATCTTAATGAGAATTTTTACAAATGTGCCATGCGGCAAAGCTGGTTTTAGTAGGGGCCCCAAAGCCAGATTCTGTCTCATAAAAGGTGAAATACAATAGTATCGTTTTTAGCACTATAATAAAAAATCCAACTAACCATATATGAACGTTTATAACTGGAACACCAACTAATTTATCCAGCTTCTTGAAGTATGGAATTGGTTTCCAATCTTCCGGCAAAAGAAGCTTCAGAACGTCAACTGCATGATACATAACAATAAAAAAATCCTTGTTAAACCCTGGAAGAGATGTTTCTAGTAAGCTACAACGTCAAAGAGTGATCGTACCTGGAGCAGCGAATACATATGCATCGGCTTTGATAATATTCCCATCATTCAGTAGAAAGTTCCTGACAGTTCCATCTTGGTTTAACTCGATCTTTTGAATTCGAGAATTAAGCCTGACTTGGCCACCTAATGATTCAATATGCTCTACGATTGGCTTGCAAAGTCTCTCAGGTGGGCTGCCATCTAAAAATGCCATCTTAGAACCATGCTTCTCCTGTTCATTTATTTTCTACCACTTTAGTGAAGAACAAAAACAGAAAATAATAGTGGTGAAAGCTGCAGTTTCTATGGTGTCCAAAATTTTCGCCCTACAACTGACATGTATGTTTTGTTCTAAAAGTACTCTATGAGAGCAGAATATATGACAACAAAAAATTATACTATGAATCCTGTGAAACCGGCTTTAACCTTGCACGCTCTATGTAGTTGACCAGTAACAAAATATGAAAATAATAAGATCATTATGGTGTCCCACATATGTCATTGCATACAAATCTCTTTCTAGTGACTTGAGTTAGTGTTTGACTTATTTTATACAGAACACAGAAAATGAAACTAGATGCCGTGATATTAATTACTTCCAAACTACTTTATCCCTGATTTTCATGACAGACCATACCTGAAGAAACCGGTTTAAAGCTATGAGAATACATTGCATTGAAAGTTCATCAGGATTTATGAAGTTTAATGCCTTTGACATGGCAATAAACACCTCGGTAGTAACTCGATCCGGTATGCCCTACAGAAATGAGAAATATCAATTAGTTATTGAAAAATGTTTCCTAAAAATTAGAACCCATAACACTTAACTCGTAACTAAAGGTGTTACTCAATCAAAATTCATCCCACATTGAACCCTTTGCTAGGGTTTGACCCTTCAATCTTTCATTTTACTAAAACCAACTCTACTAGGCATCAAATGTTGCCCATAATTAGAAAAAAATGGCTATAAACAAAATATTTACATACTCGCTGTCTCATCCAGTCTTGAACACTTAGCCCATCTTGAGCCTCAACATAAGCCTGCCCACCTAACATTGCAGGCAAGAGCCCAATTGCAAATTTTACTTTCTCCGGCCATGTCAGCATTTCATTGTTCCTCAAGATAGCCCAAATCCCTGAAATAGTATGCAAAGTTTATATTTTTAATACTATTTGAATAAAGTAACTGAAACAGGGTAGATAATAGCAGAGTATACGTGCCATTCAATGGTGCAGGCAGAACATCCGGGAAGTCAAAGCGACTAAATTCTCCAGGCTTGTTTGGCATTGCAAATATCATAGAATGCTCCTTCCACTGCAATCTATCATTAATGCCTAACTCTCCAAACAGGTTCTGTATATTTGGGTAAGCTCCAACTTCAAGCAAGTTAAGAAAAACATTACTATTAATTATAGGGCAAGTCTTGTTATGAATTTCCAAAAGAAAAAACGACATAACTTAACTAGATAAAACTTACAAAATATGTGTAAACCCGTCTCGTACCAATCTCCATCCTTGTCTTTCCATGCCGCCACCTAAAAAGGAAGACCAACTTAAATGATAAGAGTAACAGCTAAAGACACCTAGATTTAAACCAAACAGGCTTATACAAAAGTCGAAGGAAATCCCTTTAAAGGAAAGGAAAGAATACCTTTCCACCGAGAACGTCTCTTGCTTCTAGCAAAATAGGCTTGTGACCGGCATCAGCCAGATACTTTGCAGTTGATAAACCAGCGAGACCTGAGTAGAAAAAAGTTAGTCGGTAAAGAGCAATTGGGTATATTATAATATATGGAATAATGGAAGGGAAGTGTTCCACCTGCACCAGCAATGACGATGTTCAACGGCTTAGATGGGCGTGGGGAGGCACGGAAGGTAGAAGACAAGTAAGCGGCCTCCAAGAAATTAGAGGTGTTGTCAAGGTCTGGTCGAGGATAGTCAACGCAAACAACCTTCAAAGGGGAGACATTCCTCCTCTTGGTCGATGTTGAATATGAACGAGCGAGTGGGAACTGGTGACCAACGACAGAATCAGCTCGTCCAAACGAAAGTAGTTTGGCAGAGGAGGTGGACGTAACAGAATCTCGGGAAGTGATTGTTGAAACTAAACAGGCGGAGACATTTGCAGAGAGAGACATAATCACCACGCAACAACAGCAACTGCTCGACGTTACTAAAAATCAAAATTTAGAAGCAATAATAAAAGGTTAGGTACATCATCCAATTAACACTAAAACTGCATACTACTAATAAGTACCTAACACAAAGTACCTAATATTTCTTTGTTTGGGTTTTAATAATAAGACCGCTAATCAAGCGCAGCGATGACCTTAAAATGAGAAGGATGGAAATAACTATAACCACACATTTGACATGCATCGACTTGAATTAGATGCATATCTATTAGTTTCCAAAGTGAATTTGAAGTGAAAATGATGCAAAGTAATACTAGCAACATATTTGACCCGCAGAGGACAAAAATAGTAATATCTATCTATACATGTACTATATTATAAAGCATTTATGACATTTTACTTTTAGAAAGTCTTAAAAATTCAAGACTTTTAAACTTACTTATTATGGAAATATAAAGATGTGCAATCTTGACCATCCATCTCATTTTAGACAGGGGCGGATCCATGCTTGGGGTTTGGGGGGGCGGTGCCCTCCATGGCTAGACCAAAATGATGAGATTATAGTGTATCTTTTCTTCAATTTTGAGCGTTTTTTATAAAATGCCCCCCACTCAAAACTCAAATAGCCCCCCACTCGCACACTAAAGTCAACACCTTAAAATCATTCATTTCTAAGTGGCAATACTCGATTTTTTTTTGCGATACTAGTTTTTACCCTAGTTTTTTTCGCCGTATTTGTTGCTATTGTAAAAAAAAACATCTTAGAGTGACATGCGTCACTTATTAATTAAAAAACCACCTTTATTTTTAAATTGAAATATTGTATATTCTATTTATTTTTTTTATGATCTAATTTCACCATATTTAAAAAAAATTCTCTTTAATTCAACATCCATTTTGATAAATTTTTATTAAGGAAAAAGATCCTATCTAAAGTTCATTTGAACGTTAGAGGTAAAGTTCCCTCACATAGATAAAACTAAGGCCTACTGCGGGGACCCGACTTTATCCTTTTATTTTTAATACCCAAAAACCGGTGCTTTGCACGGGTACATATGAAATGCATAAAATTCACCTAACTTGATGAAATGCATGTAATTATTAAATTATGGTGCATATAAAGATTAGAAATGCATCCAATTCGAGTGGTGTGGTTATAGTTATTTCTCATCGTGATTTTAAGAAATAGTAGTAGTAGAATAAGAATTATACTAGAAAAGTAAGAAAATTTTAATCTCATAAGTACAAAATGAATGAAAAGCATTGAGATATACTTTACCTTAATGATAGTAAATAAAATCAAAATATGCTTTTGTTGAAGCAGCAGAAAAAAAGAGAACTGGGTGGGGGGATAATTTTGGGTGGGAGAAAAGTTGTGAAGAAAGAAATAAGAACTAGTTTTATTATTTATTTAATTAATGGATGGATTTATTTGGTTTTTGGCTTTTTTCATTGTTGGATATTAGTCGGCCGTTAACTCGAATATACCCCCCACCCCACCACCAGCCACTTTATGGGTTTATTAAAAATTTTAATAGTTTATAAGCTTAAGCTGTGGGTTTATGAACTCAAACCTTATAAGCCTAAAATTTGGAGCTTCTGAGTTTCTCAAAACTTCAATAATAAAGGCAAATTAGGTTATTTTAGCTAAAATATAGGGAGTATCGATGTAGATTTTTAGTTTACAAAAACACAAAAGTTTATGGATAATTTTCGCATGGGGTCCACTAATGTAAATTTCTGTTACATGTTTGGTCTTTAGAGCATTGGGCATAAGGCTAGAGGTAATGGTCACCTTGGCTCACCTTGTCACAGCTTCACCTCAGCTTTCTCTCTCCTCTCGCCTCACCTCACCTGTCAAGTGTGTTTGGTCATTTTGGATCAACCTTTCATATCTTTTTTTTATTTAATTTTACATTAATTAATAAATCGGAAATATCAATGTAAACGTAAAGTACGAAATTAAAAACGTAAAACCGTACGAAACAATAAATTTTTATTCATAAATTTAAGACTGTTATTCATATTATAGACAATTCATAAACTTAAACGTACGAATTTAAAAAATATACATAGATAATCTTAAACGTAACTAATATGGCAAATTACTACTTCGCCTTGATTATCCGCCATCATTGCCTTTCCATATAGATGACGAGCTTGCACCACAGTCAAAGTGCTTCATTTGTTTTGCATAGAGAATCTCATCGTCTTCTTGACGTGTCTTTATGCCTGCATTTCGAACTCTCTTTTCTCGAAGTTCCAACCTCCCTACTTCTTAATCTCAAAAATAAGCAGCGCGTCATTTTTTTCATTTGCAATGGCACTTGAGGTTTACGTTGCCAACTCGGAGTCCATCAACCTAGCAAGTTGTTTAGTATTCATATTCATCGACGATCCCGTTGTTGATCGACCCTTTCTTTCTTCGAGCCTCTGCTTTGTCCCTGACCCATTGTTCTTCGGAATTTCCTGCACTTCATTTCATCATATCTCCTGCTTCGATCATTCAAGTTAATTCTAGCATCACCAGATTCAGTGTTGAACGAACTTGACCCAGATGTCTTGCTTTTTCTTACTAGGATTTTGAGTATAGTACTTTGGACTACTTGTTTCAACCATTTGCGGCTATATTTTAAATACCTCCCAACAATGGAGTAAGTGTAAACGGTAATCCAATTTCCTGCATGCATAGTCAAGAAGTGCCTTATTAAAGTAGTCTTCGTCTTCAGCTCTACTTTCCTGAGCCATACGCGCAGCGTTATCATGCACTCCACAAAATCTAGTCACGTTCGGGCAAACCGTCTTCCATTTCCCGCACACCATATCATACGTTCTTTTGTCACTATTTGTTTTCTTGTGTACGTAATCTTTAACCTCTGTCCAGAATCCATCAGTTTTCCTTGCGTTGCCTTTGGCACTATTTTCAGATACGTGAATCCATCCGTTTTTACTACGCATTTTCTTATCATTGGTTCCATGGAGTGCATGCAACGATGGTACTCCTCGTTTGAACATTCGGTCGTCCTCTTTGTGGTTGCGAGGAGTATTCGTGAAACGCGTTGCTTTGTGAGAATTGTGTAAACCGTTGGGTATGTTTTGATGCCTTTTGTCCCGGCGTTTCTCAAGTGCCGGGTTTCGGTAAGGTTGGTTCGGGTAAGGTTGGTTATAATAATATGATTGTGGTCGTAAGTTTTGTTGGTTCGGTGATGGGTTTGCGAGAGAAAACATGCCGTCGGGTGTTGGGGGTGAGTTTCCGATAATTTGGCGTTGACGTTCGTTGTTGTTTCGGGGAGTCTTATCGTGAGACATTTTGTTGGATAGTAATAAGAAATAATAGAAGTTAAAAATATTGGTGAGAATGTATAAAATTGAAGATGTGTTTAAAAAGATGAAAAGAAGTGGGTATTTGATAAAATGAGGATAGTTTGATTTTTTTTTTATATACACATTCAAAACGAGTCGATATTGGGTCCCGTCCTATATTCACCAGGGAAAGGCAAATTAGGTTATTTTAGTTTACAAAAACACAAAAGTTTATGGATAATTTTCGCATGGGGTCCACTAATGTAAATTTCTGTTACATGTTTGGTCTTTAGAGCATTGGGCATAATGATGCCGTGAAGGTGATGTCATAAGGTAAAAGGGTGTCACCTCACAACTGTTACAAATAATAAAAAAAATCACTTTTTGCCCACGGCGTGAGCTGGTGTCCTTGGCGCCAAAGGACAACAGCCGAGAGCCGGCGTTGTTGTGGCGCCATAAATGTTGGTTGGTGTTTGGCCGCAAGAGGATAATGCGATTGTACCGAATGCTCTTGGGATTTTGTAATGGTTACTAAACGGCAGGATAATTTATTTAAAAGTTTTTTCACACAAAGACAAGAATTTAAGAATGATTTTTGCAATAGCATGTAATTTGAATCGACTATTAATGTGAATTTATGTTACACGTTTGGTCTTTGAGGAAGTGAGGAGAGATTTTTGTTGCATATTCGATGTTTGGGGATGGATTTGGCAACAGCAGTTAACCCTCAAGGACTGTTTGTGTAAGTTTTAGAAGAAAAAAAACAAAGACAGTGCAATTTATATTGAGCATTGCTAGGCTAACGCAATTTTTACAAACAAAACTCTACGCACATGTAACATGTGAAATGTACCAATTAAGTTGTTATACAGGCCCATTATCTACAATTAATACCCCCTATACCTTCCGGTTTACAGTACAATAGAGCTTTTGTTCTGTGTTTTTATCAGTTTAATACTTTTGACTTGTCAAACTTTATAATATTTGTTCCGCGCTTTTAATTTCACAATTTTATAATAAAAACAAAATTATAAATGTAAAAAAATAAAATTAATAACACACAAAAAACATAAAGGAGTATTACAATCGCTCTGGGGGTATTAATAACATATCCCTTTATATTGCTAAAATTAAAATTAAAATTCAGAAAGCTTGTCACTATATCCACAAATAATAGCTCCGAGCTCTCTTGCCAAGCAGAGCACCAACGTAGTGTTTGGTATGATGTAATGAAAGTTGGAATGGAAACGGTTATTACGATTGAATGGAAAAATCTTGTTTGTTTACAATTATACAATGTAATGATTCATTACAATGAATGACTCATTACATCAAAAACTACCATTTTCATTCCATAGGGGTCCCTCCTTTTTTTTCATTACGTCTAATCAAAATTACATAAAAGTCCACCATTAACTAACCACATTAAATACACTTTTTATTAACTATGGGCATTTTAGTCTTTTTCTTATCGATTGCATTCCGTCCTGTCATTACCAACCAAACATTATTAATAAGGGTAATGAATTATTACATTACATCATTTATTCCATTACGTCGCTTATTCCATTCATTTAACATTTCCAACTCTCCTAAGCCTGCCATTATATATGCAGAGGTATACTGTGTAAATGTATATGATGATCCATAGCCAGTCCTAAGCAACTTAAGATAATATATACCTTTCAAGCAAATCTACCATATGTATAAAGCTATATTACAACAAACAGTAAACAAATTTAGTTTGTATCACTGATTTTTTGAAGGCACTAACTAATCAAAACAACCTTTGCAAATTCAGATTGGAAAAAAAAACAGATGACAAAGTATATTTATTACATATAATAAATAAATAAAAAAGCTTCTTTACATATTAAAAACTTAATAAGGAAAAGAGGTGGTGGTTTTAGCAGTTTTACATGAACTTTCATCAGTGATTCACACATGCGTGCTTGAACCGCAACATGCTGCATTCTACAAGGTTGACATCTGAATATGTTTAACAGTTCCAAGTCTTATGGAATTGATGTAATTAGGAGGACCATGAGCAGAAAGCCCTGGAATTACGAGACCTATCACCCGCATCATTATGCCTTCCCACGACTCCTTGTATTCTGGCCCGTATGCCATTCCCATTGTCATACCTCTTACCAATTCCCATACAGCATTCAGATACTCGGGAATCAGGTACCACAACCCGTAGTAGTTCCTGTTTGGCTCTTCTTCCACTTTCTTCATAGAAAAACGCAAGACCAAAACAACATCAAGCTAGTTTGAAAAAAGACTTAACGTCATAAGAAAACACTCGTTTACAAAGAAATGATTACTTACTTGCTGGACAAACAAGCTGTCGTAGTAGAGGCACACCCCAAAATGCTTATACAAGAAGGTTTTGTTGTCATAAGGCAACCTTGGAACAAGGTCATTGCAGTAGACCACCCTAAAATACCTGGGATTCGGTTCTTGTAATTTTGATTCCATATACCTTCCTAATTCCCTGTTGCCAACTCTTGGCTGTCCGAATGTGTGCACAGCTAACAACCTTTGTAGAAGCTCTTCTTCCTCATGTAATACTAGCACTGTCGGGAACAATATGGCAAGAGCCCCTCCTAAGCTATGCCCAGTCACAATAAACCTTGCATTTGTATGCTCGTTGAGTAAGCTTTTGAGCCTTTCCCGCACAGAAAAATATGCACTCATCTTTACCATCTCTGGAAAAAGAGTCTCGTCTTTTTCATCAAAACCATTTGACGACTGAACGTTTGTGTTTGTTAGTTGAATAAGTTCCTGAAAGGATGATGTCTGTGATCTGTTTCCAAGACCCATGGCTTCTAGAAATCCCATGTGGACTTTTCCTAAGTTTGGAATCTCGTACCAAGAGTAATCGAAATCGGTAATCCAATCATCTGCATCAAATGGCTCCGTCCCTCTGAAACTTACCACTATCAAATTTGCATCTTTTGGCTTGTCACAGAACATGAAAACTTGGGTAGATCGCTCCTTTTGATATTCTGCCCACACATAAATAACGTCAATCAGAAAGGATTCAAAAAATAAGTAATAACTGAATATACATTACAAGTAATCTCGTACCATTCCAGCAGTTGTAAAAGTCGACAAAATGCATCTGTTGAGAAGATATGTGGCACAGTTAGCATCTAACATAGAACACTTTGAAGCAAATAACGAAAAAAGCGTAAAGAGAACGTGAGGAAAAGGCGATATTAGAAAACATGCCTTCCAGTGTAGATTGACAACATTCTTAACAACAGTAGCATTTTCATAAGCCAATTTGGAAGCCATCATAGAGAGGTCCATAAGGTACTTGTTCCCGGCTTCTAACTTCAAGGCCCTTTGTCCTGAGGTAGCTGCCTCATTTTGTACCACAAAAACATCACTAGGATCCAAGTTTATTCGGCCATCAATATGTCCGATTGTGCTGATAAACGTTGCAGACCCTCTCATCGGGATTACCATCTTCCCTGTGTCCTCAATACCATTGGATTAATTAAGCATGTCATATCTAATTTGTGATATTTAACATGATGCGGGAATTTTCTAAAAGTATTATCTTGTTACTGCTTAGTTAGTTACTATTATAAGTGTATAAAGAAGTTATGAACCGACATTTTAGCCTACAAATTTTCATGTGATGGCAAATAAAAATCTTTTTTTCTTAGGCAGACTTTATAAGGCACGCAAAATACTTTCGCCTTTAGTTACATGAAAATTTACAGGCTAAAATGTCATTGTTATAATTTTTTTATATATGTGTAATACTCAACTAGGCATTAACGTGTCAAATTCTGAGAAAAATACCGTATAAAGTTAATATACCCTTAAACATCACAAGTTAGATACTATATTCCCACTTTTGTCATAAAACCGGTTTCAAAATCCTTTGCAGGAGCGAGAAAACTATTTGGTTCCCCAAATTGGCATATTATGGCTTATTTGGTTTTGGGCTTATGTTTCATAAGCTCACTTTTTGTGGCTTATTTTGAAACTTTTCAGTTTAAGGGGCGTTTGTTTGGGCTTATATAGTCTGCTTATGGCTTATTTGGTTTTGGGCTTATGTTTCATAAGTTCACTTTTTGCGGCTTATTTTGAAACTTTTCGGCTTATATAAGTTCATTTTGACAGGAAAATTTTCAAAGACACAAAAAGTGATCTTATATAACATAAGCCCAAACTCAAATAAACCATAAGTGAGACTATATAAGCCCAAACAAACGCCCCATAAACTGAAATTTTTCAAAATAAGCCAAAAAAAGTGAGCTTATGACACAAAAGTCCAAAACCAAATAAGCCATAAGCCGACTATATAAGCCCAAACAAACGCCCCTTAAACTGAAAAGTTTAAAAATAAGCCACAAAAAGTGAGCTTAAAAACCTAAGCCCAAAACCAAATAAGCCATAATCCGGCTATATAAGCGTAAACAAACACCCCTAAGCATGTAAGTAACTGTAAAAGGTAAAATGGGGTTGGAATGAAATACATACCTTGTACAAAACTAATGAACAAAGAGAAAAAACCACCACCATTAATCGACAGCAAGTTAAGACAAAAATCCACAACATAACCAAAAAACTCCATAGGTTTACCAAAGAGCTTAATCAGCTTCCTCATAATAATGGACACTATTATGACCCACCTATGATCCCACGTCTCTTTTTCACCTGACAACTGATCATAAATCACACCATCATCTGAACCCTCTAGGAACTTAGCACCACTTGCTTTGTTACCAAATAAACCATAGCTAACCAGGTCCCTTATTCCACCGTTTGAAGGGTCTACTATCAAGTACTTAAACTCATTTTCATCCATCATATTCATACTGTAAGAAATTAAGTAGGAACTTTAATGATAAGTATAACAAGAAGGTCCAATATACGATGATATATATGTCAGTAGGAGTGCATGACTCGTGTCGTCATATGTGCTAGTTTTAATAGCAGCACGGGCTTGTGCATTATGTTTTTTTTAAATATATCATAATTTTTATTTTTCTGTTTTATAATTATATATAGAGTATTATCGAAATTAAATCAATTTATTAAATCTTTTATATATTATGTAGTAAAATAATTAGTAATTTTTTTTTGATTTACATGTTTTTTGACTCGATATTATGAGTCAACTAATCCCAGCGAAACTACACTTTTTGGATTGTTTGGGATGTGATTAAATAATGTTAAATCTTTGTTTGAAGTAAGAATTGTTTGCATTTGTTGTTTTTAAAAATATAAGGTCTAAGGGTATAAAGTTTAAGGGGTTATTTGCTTATTTTTATAAGTTATAACAAAATTTGTAAATTTATAAATTTACATTTAACTTTATATAATTTATTTAAAATTAAACAACTAAAGTTTTATTAATTACCTCCTTTTTTTCAAGTTTTTGTTTTTATAAATTTGACATGTATACTTTTATGTGTTCTTTTTCTCAATCAGATTTCTCCATCAAAATAGTGTCAAATTTGAAAGTATTTAAGCTTTTTAATTAAACAATAATTACAAATAATAAAAAAAAATAAAAATTATTTTTTTATTTTAAAATGCAAAAGTCCACATTTTTCGTTTTCTTTAGCAGATAAAAAATATCCCATAAAAAAACTTTAGTTATCAAACCGTTTGGTTTGCCATAAAAAGGGTATATGGCTTAGCTAAGATGTGCACTTCTTTACATGTGCAACTTTACAAAAAGAATTATTGCTTAACTAAAAGTAGTTCAAGCCCAATGAGCCCATGACCCATGTTCATCATTTATTTCTTTTCTTGTACGATCAAATTCGGTTTTCGGTTTGATTCGGTTTGCGGAAATTTTAACCGAACCAACACAATTTTTTTTCTTCATTTTTGGTGTTATATGATACATCATGATCAACACGTAATCCAATAAAATACAAATACGACAAATAAAAGAAAATACCACGGCACGAGAGCCTATGACGCTAGTTCTAATGTCGTTGGCGCGCCATAAGTTAGCGTTGTCGGATGGCACCACCCCTACCAGTCAACGATACCAAGTGCTCTTACGATTAAAAGTTTATACCAACTTCAACTAGACCATACATAAAAAAACGTATTTGTCAACTACTCGAAATGCTATGCATCGTATTTTTGCTACGAAATTGTTGTTGTGACTCAGCTCGAGTCTTATTATATCGGAGTAACAAAATAATTTGGTTCTCACATCTATATCGTAGACTTATAGTGATAAAGCGAGATAACTCTTATGTAAATGCACTTGAATTTAATATAGGTTGTTTTATATTTTAAATTGTAAAAAGGGTTGGAAACGATCACAAAAATACTCGGTTAGATCACGTATATCTGATTAAAAAGCTTGCTCTTTTCGAGTGAACTTGGCAGAGAAAACCTCATCTATAAACCAGTTTATCTTATACTCTTGTAGTGGTAATAATACCACAAAGACGTCCATCGTCCTATGTGGAACCCTCAAGACTCGTCCAAGACTTACTTTCCTTATTACACTCATTATAGTCACACGCGTCTTGGGTTGAAATTAGATGACTTGGTCGTTCCTAAAATGGAGTCGTGGAGGAGTCCTTGTGTGGGCAAAAGGTGAGTCGTGTGAGTTGTTTAATTTGTGTATAAGTGTTATATTTTGATAGAGAAGTTGGTTGTCTTATTAGAGTAACTTGATTGTGGAGAAAGAAATCTAATGCGACGTCCAAGCGATGATGATAAAGTTGGTTGTGTGCTCTTTTGATACCTCTAGCGTGATAAGAAGCTCAAGAAACAAAGCATAACATCTTTTGCAACATATGGAAATGACAATTGTCATCATCTCTCAAAACAAACTCGAGGTTTTGTCTATTAGTTTAGCACGCGAGTCGTCACAAAAATACTACGAATGTGTATGAAGTGAACATTAATTGCATAAATGGTCTTTGTGGTTTGTCACTTATAACGGATTCAGTTTAATTTTCATTTTCATATCAGATCCGGTTATTGTAGTTTTAACATGTTTTAGAATCGATCTAATTTGCCTAACTATGTTAAATTCAAGTAAAAGTGAAATGACCAAAATGCCTTTACCTTCATCATTTTATTTATTTTTTAGTTGAATGTATTTTGGTCATTTCATGTTAAAACAGATTGAATCCGTAACATATCAAAACCAAAGTGACTGGATCCGACATAAAAAAATATACTGAATCTATAATACCGGCAAATCACAAGGATCATTTATGTAGTTAACTCTATTTTTAACTGATTATATATGTTTCACCGTATGATTTATTTAGTAAACTTTAATTATAAATATACACAATAGGTGACAAATCCACTGTCGGTTTGACAGTGGGTCACCTACTACAGTAACGGGCTCCCTCATTTTGAGCCAGCCCGATTTTGGTTTTTTATTTTTTTAAATTTGTATGCACAAAGTAGGAGGAAAAAAAAATATTACAAAAGTTTCAATTTATTCAGATAAAAAAAATACCCGCGGAAACATCTTCGATACCTAATAACTTTAAAATAATCGATATGGTCACAAACGTACAACCCATTATATTAAAAAAAAAACCATATAGCAAAAAAAAAAACACTTTAAACATGAGGCCCAACACATAAGCTATATAAAAAAAATTATTACTAATATACACATTTGTCGACAAACTAGCCTAAAATTCGCATAAAATGTAGCCCAAAATCTGGCCCAAAGTAAAAAAAATACAAAACGGTCCCTCAACTTTTAACTATTTACGATTTTCTTACACAAAAAATCCCGTAAAAAATTAACAAAAAAAACACGTCAAGTTTTTATTGTTCACAACTTTTTTACATTCATCGGCCAAAAAAAAAAGATATCGAACCGTCCCAAAAAAAGAAAATATTCGGGAAAAAATTAACCCGTCCCAACGCAAATTTTTTTTTCCCGAATCATACAAAAAAAGAAAATATTAAAAATTAGCCCCGCCATAATGCATCGCCCAAAAAAAAACCCCGAAACGTAAAATAAAAATTATTCGGGAAAAAATTAGCTCCGTCGCAACGCGCTGGTTTTTTTGCTTGTTCCAGTTACAATAGTAGTCTATATGTATGATACTATGATTTATTTACCCAAAATGGGCTGACGGCCCAGACTTGCAAAGTGAGGCGTTGGAGAGCAAAAACCATTGATAAAACGGGCCACACATACAAAAGTTTTGGAGTTAACGAGGGGGTAATTACCACGCGCGTTGCCGCGGGAGTTTAAGTTTTTTGCATTGTTGTTGTGCAAGTTTCGGTTTGGTAAATATCAATAATGGTCTTATTTTATTCGTGGTCCAGAAGCATTTTTGTCCGTATATTTTTTATTTAAAAAATTTATGTAAAAAAGTTGCGAATAAAAGACACTTGAGGGGGGTTTTTTTTTTTTTTAAAAAAAAAATTATGTAAAAAAGTCGTAAACAGTTCAAAGTTGAGGGTCCGTTTTGTAAAAAAAAAAAAATAATTTGGGCCAAATTTTGGGCTATTTTTTTGGCCCGATACTGTAGCAGTGTGGTCTCATTTTATTCGTGGTCCAGAAACGTTTCTGTCCGTATATTTTTTTATTTCAAAAATTTATGTAAAAAAGTTGCGAATAAAAGAAATTTGAGGGGGCGTTTTTTTTTTTTTTTAAAATTATGTAAAAAAGTCGTTAACAGTTTAAAGTTGAGGGTCCGTTTTGTAAATTTTTTTTTTTTTTACTTTGGGCCGGTTTTTGGGCTAAATTTTTGGCCCGGTACTGTAGCACTGTAGCTGCTACAGTGCCACAGGTCAAATGTCAGTCAGACATTTGAGAATTGTATTATAGGGTAATATCTTTTAAATTAGTAACTTATTGCATTATTATGGTTAAGATAAGATAAGATTAATGATTTAATTCTATATAGGGTATAACCGATACAAGAAACAAAATATTCTTATAACTTCAACCGATTGTATTTTAATCTAAACTTTTAGGCGTGTACTTGTGGATAGTGACTCAATTTTGTCGCGGCAAATAGTTATCCTTTGGATATTGTGGTTAAACTTTCCATTCAACGTTTAGAAATTGACGTTGACAAATTTTCATCAGCATGTGAGATGACAACAACATCATACCAGTTTCAGTTTAACAAATTGGAAATATGGATTGGAAATGAGAAGATTAAAATGAATTTATAACAAAATAGAAGGAAAAAAAAATAAAGATCGAGTTATTTTAGAAACAACATTTTGAACAAGATATAACGACATAAAAGTAATTCAACATATCTCATTATTAAAGTTTTTGATAATATCATTTCTCTTTACATATATTAGAAATTACCGAGGTCTTGGATTATTATCGTTTCAATGATAGCATAGAGCAAAGCACATGGATATTTACACTTTTGTTGTAAAGTGTTTGCGAACTTATGTTAGGTGACCGATTCTTATTAAAAGTGATTTCATTATAAATCATTCAAATTGTTATATATCGTTTCAAACATGTATCATGGATTCAAATCTAAAATACACGTTTTAAAAACATTTCTAACTTTTATAAGACAGCTCGGTACTTGTGCTAAGCTATAAGACTAAGAGTAATCCGACCAAACGAGATGATCAAATCAGACTGTCACATCAGCGTCATCTCAATTTTCTCTCTCTTAGACCAAACAATGACCAAATCCCTGCAATCCGACCGGACATGTGACCACCATATTTTCAGCTATATAAAGAGGAATGAACATTTTTTTTTTTTTTTGAACGGCGAATTTTATTAAGAAAACTAGCAAGGAGCTAGAAAATTACAAAGAAAAATATGAGACGGGTTTTTATACCAATCGTTCCCAGCTAAACAAAGTATTGCTCTATACCGACACCAGTAATAAGAACTACAATTATCTCATCAAAAAACGTCTCCTTAAGAATTTGGGTTGGCCTCGAACATCTTCTTATTACGAAAAATTCCATAGAAGCCACCTCATCACAAATAAATACCTTGGAACATGCTTTCTATTCTTCTTACGCAGTTTTACATTTTCGTTCCAAGACCTCCAATTCCGTAAGGTTTATATCCATATAAGGCACGTCCCCACACCGATTATTAATTTTGAAATCTTCTTTGAGTGTTACAAGCGAAGAACAAATGATCTTTTGGTTTCAATCCCGACATCACAATTCACACAAGTAGAGACTCAATATCTTATAACAAGTCGGGATAATGTTAAATCTAGTAGGTAAGAGTTCGTCATTACTTCCAAGCGAAGGTGTTCACTTGTTTGGGGAAAATATCGAATCCACCTAGTCTTTAGATCACTTTCGGAAGTAATCGCGAATCTCTCAATGTTTCGTGACGAAGCCACGGTTAACCACCAGAATTGTTCAATGTCCAAAGACCATGAATCAGGGAGATCTGAGTAAGCACTCAGGGTTAATCATTTCGCTAACTCTTCAACTTGAGGAGTTCCAGCCCTCCTCTCGGATGTCTACGAAACGAATGGTAAAGACTAGGATGCGCAAGTTTTTGACTACTGTAATTTGTTTGTGTTTTTGAGGAGGCATAGCTCAAGGAATTCTAGTTTAAGTTGCCATAAAGTCTCAGAATAAAGTCGAAAGGCATTCAAATATTTAACATTTTTTTTTTTGTTTTTTTTTTTTTTTTTTTTTTTTTTTTTTTTTTTTTTTTTTTTTTTTCCATTTTTGGTGGGGGGGTGGGTTGTTTGGGTTTTTTTTTTTTTTTTTTTTTTTTTTTTTTTTTTTTTTTTTTTTTTTTTTTTTTTTTTTCCCCTTTTTTTTTTTAAATATTTTGAAATGGGTGGGGGGGGGGGGGGGGGGGGGGGGGGGGGGGTGGGAAACCCCCCCCCAGGGGAAAAAAGCAAGTTAATACCCTTTTCCTCAAGCTCTAACATCTTTAATAATTTTTACCACATGAATTAGCTCCTTTACCCGAAATCTCATCAATCTTTCCATTGGCTCCGTGTATAGCCTTGATAACACGAGACCAAAGCGTAGGCTCATGGGCTAAAAATCTCCAAACCCATTTAAATATCAATCCTCTATTAAGAGCATAAAGACTAAAGGGACCATCGAATTTTGGCTTCTTTTCTTTCAATTTGTTCGGTCACAAACCCAAACAAATGAAAAGGGTGGGTGGGTTTGGTCGGTCAAAAAGCTAGGTAGTGGAGGGTTCGGTCAGGTCTTGTGAAGACTGACCAAATGAAAAGGTCGAATTACTAGTCTAATGCTGACGGGTTACTTAAATCTTGCGTCTGACATCGCGTCACACGTATCAGCGCCAAGATCACCAGCCACGTTATAATACATTTTTTATATTTTTTTGTGTTGTAGTTGTGTTTTATTGAGTTAAGTGTAGACCAGAGTGTCTAGGCTTTGTTTGTTTTATTCAAAAAACCATTTTTAACCTCTTTTCATCACATATGTCTACAGGCGGACAGAGCTTTCTTGTTTGTTTTTTTGCAGACATAAGTGGTTAAAAGCTCTTCTAACCCTCTTCAAAACTAAAGACCAAAATTTTCACTTCTTACCTCTTATTCTTTCTTCTTTTCTCTTCTCTCTTCTTCTTCTCACTTCTTCTTTTTATGAAAGAAGTATTTCAAAACTACAAAAAAACAAATTGTCTTTTTCTTTCAGATGAAGGTGGGGGGGGAGGAACCTTTATGTAATGTATTTTTATTTTGCAAGACGTGGTTTGCAGATGGAGAGGTAAAAACCTCTGAAAAAACAAACGAAACCTTAGAACTTGAGTGATGAAGAAATTATGCTTTTTGGTTAAGTTAACATTTTAAGTAATATATGAAAAATGTTAAAGTGACAACACTTTTCGCTATAAGACAAGCCGTATGAATCCGAGACACCTAATGCTCCAACAGTTCAATGTGACTAACAATTCCACACGCGTACATACAGAAATGAAACTAGCGTGTGGACCGATGTATTCAAAAGTTTGAATAAGCTTACAACAAAATTTTTTATCTTTGGTAACCATGGTTTTCGAAATATTATTTAACTAAATCACGGAGTTTGAATTCTCCGTCACACGAATTCAAACTAAGTAAAACTTTATGATGTCTCAAATTTAATTTATGCCAGATGCAAACAACCTTGACGACAAAAGTTAATTCCGCAAAATGATATTTTGAGATGAAAATGATGTGTTAGATTTTAATATACAAGTGGAAGGGGAAATGAAGTCGTGGCATGCACATATTACAGCTCTCACTTGGCTTGCAATTTTAGGATGATGAGTTTTGTTTGTGTGAGGTGCATCGCACGTCCCCTTTTCAACACGTCTTCTAATTCTAAGTAATATTAACCTACTACTAAACCAAATATTCATTGTCACATAGTACTCGAACGTTAAGAGCACAAGGTATCGTAACGTCATCTTGACATGGTTTGAACCATTTCGGTGTCATGATCAATGTTTTAAAACTCGGGTTGATCTGGTCGGTTGAATCGTGAACCAGTCGGGTGATCGAAAACCGGTTTTGAGCAAAAAAAACCTGTGTGAACCGCTGGTTAAACCGTGAACTAGGGATGAGCATGGGTCTGGAAACGGTGGACACTGAACCGGAAATACGATGGATCCGAGAACCGAATTTTGAGGAAAATAGAACCGCGACCGAACCATAATATTTATTTTTTGGTTCGGTTCCGTTCTTGGGTCTACCCGGGTATGAACCGATATTTTAGAAGAAGAAAAAAACTCATACACAAAAAAATTTATTTTTATGCAATTGCAACCATTTACGCTAAAAACAATAGTATTTAACAACTAATATGCTTACAACAAATAATACAAATGCACAAACACTCTTTCCATCATGCATCTTTAGTTCTAAACTTATTAAATGTAGTAGGTAATATACACAAAGTATGAAGTTCAGTTATTAAAGATCCAAGTATTCTACTTTCAAACGATTTGTAAAGGGTTCAATGATGTTGGTATTTGTTCCTACTGTAATCCACAACATGACATAACTTTTGACGCACAAGTACATCTTTAAGGTCGTGAAGTAACTAGCATAATAAATAAGAATGCAATTAAAATTCAAATATAAAACTTACCTCATTGTTTTGATAATGATTTTAATGGATTAAAGCTTAGGGTTTAAGGTGTTTAGATGTGTTTTTAAAGTAGGCTACTAAGGTTTTTTATGGTACGTATAATTTCGAATGAAAAATTACATAATTTTAGAATAATTGGGTATTCGGTTCCGGAACCGAGAACCGGCGGAATCGAACAGAACCGACCCAAGAACCGAAAAACCTCAAACTCAAGAACCGGAACCGGAACCGAAACCTATAGTTCTGGTTCCGGTTCGGTTCTTCTTGGTTCCGGTTCGGTTCTTGGTTTCGATCCGATTCTTTGGTTCTTTTGCTCATCCCTACCGTAAACCAATAGCTCGACCGAGTACCAAATCAATACATAATAAAAAAATTTCCTTATAAAATGAAACATGACCAAACTAAGAAAATACAGAATAAGATAGTCAAACTAAACACATTAATTAATTAGAGGGATAGAAAAGTTGCACCATGCTATCACTATAACGTATGAGCTATTTCATTAATATGAGCTATTTCATTAACTTACCAACTAGGCAACTTTATCAAGATGACTCTTTTTGAAGATATACTACTAGTATAAGATTAGATACACAAACTCTTTTTATATTATTTCTGACTTTTTTCTTTTCGACTTTTTATTGTGCATATGTATATCTATACTATATAAAAAAGGTTTATTATTATTTTTTAATTTTGAAAATTGAAAACTTAAAATAGTTTGCTTAAATGGCCTTTAAGTACCATTGATACACTTTAAAATTAGGAGGAATTGCATATATATCTCTCCAAAAGCTTAAAATTACATATATATCCAATTAAAACTTATAATTGCATATATATTATTCTAAAAGCTAAAAAATTGCATATATATCTAACTTAAACTTAAAATTGCTAATATCACTCCTAAACCTTGAATATGTTATATATATACAAATAACAATTTAATATAAATTTACAACTCTAAAATACATGATAATTATAATTATAAAAATAATATTTTCTAAAATTATTTTTTCTTTACTTACAAACTTGTTGGTAGTAATATACACTTTCATTGTAAAAATAACTTATTTTCTTATACATATATAACAATCATGATATATATTGAAAAGTTTATTTCATGCATTCGTATTATATATGATATAATTTGATTTTTTTGTGATGTTAAATATCGTCTTGATGTATTATTTTTCATCATCAAGTTCATTTTGAATCTCGAGACATCGTATCTTTGAAACAAATGTTACTTTTGTTATTTATAAAATTATAAATATCATAAGTTAGAGTTCATAATTATTTTAAATAATTATTTTTATATATAAATTATATTAAAGGTTTATAAAGGATATATATGTAATTATGAAGGTTAAGAAAGGATATATATGCAATTACAAAAATTTATTAAGGATATATATGTAATTTTTTTTTGAACAGCGGGATTTTATAAGAAACTAGCAAGGAGCTAGAATTACAGAGAAATCAAGATGGGTTTTTAAGCCTAATCATCCCAACTGAACGTGCTTTACATCTAGACTTACACCAATAAAAAGATATGGAAACAACATCATCAAAAATAATCGCCTTTGAAGGTTTCTTCTCCTCGAATAGAAGTTTGTTTCGATAAGACCACACAAGCCACCAAACCACAAAAAAGACACCTTGGATCATCATTCTTACTTTAGACTGAAGACGTAAGGGCCATCCAGTGATCCATTCAGTGAAGGATGCTAACATCCGAATATTCGATATCCCACCAAGACAAATTTTGCGCGACAATTTGTCTAACTAAAACAAACAACTAAAAAAATATATGTTCGTAGATTCTACCCCCCTACTCACAATGGGAACAAAGGATTGGATCGATCTCAATACCTCTACGCGAATATATTGGAATCGCGTAGGAAGCGCTTCCAATCGTGATTTTCCAAGCTAGATTATTCACCTTATCGCGGAACTTTTATCCAAAGTGTTTTAGAATCCATCGTCAAGAGACGTTGATCATCATAATCTCCGATAGAAGCGCAGAAAACTCCCGATCCCTCTAAAGACCAGAACCATCTATCAGGACACGGATTAAGCACGATCGGAATGAGCAAGTCCGTAAGCTCCTTGAACTGAGACTGCTCGATTCCTCCTCTAATGCTGCGACGGAAGTTATTATCAAGGCTGGGCTCGTTAAGCTTCATACAGATTGTCGCATCTATTAATTTCTCATGAGATAAATACGGGGAAAATAAGAGCTGCAAAGGACTTGTGCCAATCCAAATAGGTCCCAGAATTTCGTTGATTTCGCCATTGCCACTTTATTATACATAAAATCACGCATGTTATTTCCTTGATCTTTAACTTCCTGACCTTCATTAAATATTTTCCCTTCAGCAGGACCTGCTAGCATATTTAGAGACGGTATTTACCTCACCATCAACTCCGTAATTAGCCTTAATTACTATAGACCATTAAAGTGAATCATTATGAATAAAATCCTCAGAACCATTTCATCAATAAGCTCTGTTATGAGCAAAAAGGCTTGAAACGCCAAGGACCACCTTTTTCTTTGGCCGCCAACACACTGTTCCATTTAACCCAAGAAGATTTGTTACTTTTGAGCTCATGTCCATTAAAAAACTGGCATCGGATAGATTCAAGCGAACGAAGCACCGTTAAAGGGACTTTAAAGATAGACATGTGAAATATCGGTATCGACCTAAGTCCGATTTTAAGTAAAGTAAGCCTACCTCCAAATTGAAAGGGAACTTTAATTTCCAATTGGATAAGCGGGATTTCACCTTATCAATAATTTCGTCCAAGTTTACAGGGACATGTGCCTCCCAAATTTTGTACCTAAGTAAGTAACAACGGCGTATTAGAATTAGTACACCGAGTTTTGAAGCCGTTACTTTGATTTATCATTCTCAAAATTTAACCCCCATTAAATCTTGCTTTTAGAAATATTGATAAGTAATCCCGAAGCTCGAAATAGAAGATTCCAAAAATCCAATGAACAAGAGTATTAATTTTTATATTCACACCATTGACCACAAACATGCATCGTCCGCATAGAACAATATGAGAAAGATTCACAAAGGACTTTGATGAATTCCTTTGAATAAAACCGACGTCCACAACACTTTGAAATGATAATGTAGGTCTACATATTTAAAATTAAAAGGAACAGTGATAAGGGTCAGCCTTGCGTAAGCCTTGAAGAATGAAATTCTACGTTGGACTCCGTTTTATGGATGATGGAACCCCTCTGAAGATCTTAAACACTTTTGGATCCATCGCACCCACTTATTGCCAAAACCGAATCTTTTTTTTGAACATCATCAAGGATTCCAACTGACCGAATCATAAGCATTTTCGAAATCAACCTTGAAGAGTAAGGATTGCTTTTTCTTGGACTTAACCTCCATTGAATGGACCTCACTTAAGAATGAATCGGCCTCATCTAAGATTTGTCTATCTGAATAAAAGCGGATTGGAACTTCATTAACAATATCACCCAAAACTCCACAAGCGTTTGGCCAAGATCTTAGCTATGATTTTGTAAAATTGCTTCCAATAAAGACTTATTTGGTTCTAAAGTCTTTAACCAAATTAGGTCATGAACTTTCGGGATTAAGGCTATGAATAACAAGCATTACTTCCCTTGGGAATGTCACCGAAGGTAAAGAAATAATTAACGCCGCAAAACATTCATTTCATTACATGTCAAATTTTTCTATAAAAGCCAAACGAAAATAATCCGGTCCAGGAGATTTGTTCGGAACCACAATCCACACCGCATTCTTTTACATTCCTCTTTAGACACGCACCTGTCTAATTCAGTTTGTGATCGTTAGAAATAGTCTTAGGAAAAAGTCATACAATTTAGGAATTCGATAGCAAGAGGTTTTTCAAATCTTTTCCGATAAAAAAATGAAGAAAAATTCAGATTTAATAATAAAATAAAACTTTCGGATTTATCTGCCACCTTACCTTCAAACCATAATACCTAGAATGTTAGATTGACTCTTTTTTGATTCAAGACCCATGAAAGTATCCGAGATGTTCTCATCCCCCTCATTCGCCATTTAACCTTAGCCTTTTGATCCAAATCCTTTACATGATTTTATCAAAAAAGGTATTGAATGGATTTAATAACCTCCATTTTCTATTATAATGATATCAGAAGCTAGGCCCTTATCTCAATATCAGCATCTATTCTGTTAAGCTCTTCTTAGTGTATACCAGATCCCCTACATTCTTGCTTTTTCTATAGATTTTTAAGCCAATCCACGAATATCCTTTAAGAAATTTAAAGCTTTTTCATCACGTTCCTCATTGCATTAGTTTCAACAGGGGCTGATTCCACGTGTCTAAGGACAACTTATTAAAACATCCATTCCGTCCAATGGTTGAATTACCTAAAAAGGGATGCGGCTAGTCATGAATGGATTCAACGAAGAAGTAATCGGGCGATGATCCGAATAAGTAATCTATCCAGAAGAAGTAGCAAATTTATCCGGATATGAATTAAATACAATTTTCAGAAATAAGGAAACCGTCAAGTTTATAATCTTAGTAGAGGATTTGTGGCACCATTAAACAAACTACCCTTCCTAGCGGGATTCTCCTTAAGGCCCGCATTTGCAATAAAACATGTTGAACATATCAGACCTTGAACATTAATAAACCGGTTCCTGCTGATCCATTTCTTTCCGTTTTCCGTCTCACTTCAATTGAAATTCGCCCTTAATTAGCACATCACCGTCCCATCTATTAATAATATACTTCAAATTTTACCATAAATCTTTTTGTCTCTCAAGTCGTGAGGAGGAATAAACGCCACATCAAGATCTTAAACCGATTTAAAACCAAGTTACTGTAATTATATGAAAAAGTCCGAACAGTAACATTATCTTTTTGGAAAGAATTAGGATCCCAAATGCAAAGAATTCCCCCCGAATTGCCCACAGAATCACTATGAGCGTAATCAAAAGTATAATTTCCCCAACAAGCCTTGACACACCACAGATTCATATTCTCCATTTTTGTCTTCTGATGAGCAAAAAATTCACTTTATTTTTTACTACACAACTCCTTACAATCTCTTTGGCCTTTTGGGCTAGGCCTTGACATGTATTCAAAGAAAGGACAATTCATCGATTAACCCCCGGACACTCCTTGAGATTCAATAATCTCACTTATATTAGATACACAACTTTCATTATTATTATCCCCCATTGCTGGTCAACTTCACAAGTTTCCTCCAGCCCACACACAAGGATAGTCCCCCCTGATTGCGGAGCCACTGGTTTTTAAAGATACCAGAAACAACTGAGCTGACATCTCATCTTTAGATCCGTTGTAATTATTTATCCTTTCTGTTTAATTTTGTTCTTTCTCCACAATACGATGGCGATGTACATCATTAACGGGTTCTCCCAATATCTTCTTGCAAGGAAACACAATTAGGAGTTAAACCTGGTTTGGGAATTTGGATACTATGTATCTGATAATGGTTGCGAGCATAATTATCTTTATTTTTTTGTGGATAAGTAGATCGCCAAAAGGACTTCCGATGGATTCTCGTTTTGTTCTAAAGGATCATCAAGTTCAGTCTCTGGAACTTTATCCACATCGTCAGCATCATCAAAGTTGAACGCACCATGGCTATTTGCAGTGGCTCCTTTAGACCCTTCTTCAGATTCATCATCATCATCAAATTCATCAGCGAATTCAGGAGAACCCATCCTGGGCTTTTCTTTAGCGCGTTTACCAAAAAACCTTACCTCGGAACGGATAACTTTAAAGTTCTAATAAATTTTTTTTCCAAGTTTTGGAATAGATGCATAATCTTTTCGTTATAAAACCATCTTTTTCCTGATCTTCGGGTGTCAGAATCTCTCCCCACTTAATAGCAATCTTTTTAAAAGGTATTTTTATGACAAAGTTTAAATGGGTCTCCTTCGATCTCAACCCCATAAAATTCTACCTTCAGACGAAATTTGGTAGAAGTTTGTTTTAAAAACCGAGAACCCGATCCAACCCTCCTATTTTCCTGACATTAATGCCTTAATTTTGACGACGAAATTCCAACAAAACCCATAGTTTCCCATATATTCGAAGTTTGATTCGTCAAAACCTTTCATTCTTTAGGACTACCTTAAGAATTCGACAAAGAATGCAAACTCTCTTAACCCTACCAGCAAGGTATTAGAGAGATCTCTTGAATTAAGACCAAATCCATCATCCAAAACAATTGAAGGCGAGGATTCACAGTCCAATGCATCAAATGAGTTTATGTGTTTTCAGCACAGGGCATAAGATTTACCTGCCTTTACTCGGACCGTTTTCGTTAACGTTACTCTTTTTTTGGGCTCATAAACATTGTCTTTCGGGTTTATTAATCTTCAAAAGGAGTTCTATGGAAATCTGCGAACGTTTGCATGAAACTTTGATTCGATCGCAACCCAATAAGTGCAAAGATTACTTACCCCATCGTTCCATGTTAAACACATTAATGAATCGACAAAAACGAATCTTTTTCCATCTTTGATTTCTTAAATGAATTAACGAGTCATTAACGTGTCCATATTTCTTGCAAGCATGAAACAAATCTTTGGCGGGACACACCTCAGGAAAAAAAAAATTCTGACACATAGATTGAAGTTGGAGATCTTTAGCCCAACTTAATCTTCTTTTGTTTAAAGATACCCTTTATAAAATGAAATAATTGATAAAAATGAATTTTTAGAATAACGACCAGAAACGAAAAAGTGATGATCTCAATAAAAAGGGGTGTATAACAAAGCACCGCTCTAGGGGAGGTAGTAGCATATTCGAATTAGGACTCATGGAGGCGGGAATGGGATTGAAAAGGAGATCTATAAAACTAATGATTATCGGCGAATCGAATAAAGAGGGATTTAGCAGATAAATGAATAACAAACCTAGATCTCACTAATCAGAAGATTGGTATCTTATTTGAAACCAAGAAATCGATTAGAAATCGAAAACCTATTCTAAAATCACGTCTCGAATCTAACAAGAGAGATTAGAGAAAGCTATTATCGATCTACTCAAATCAAACGTTATTCGGATGAATTGGAAATCAAAACAGGTTAGACAAATCGATTAGATGAGTGGATAGTGGATCTTGAAGTTGAAGAGATGAGGACCTAAGGATTCTTAGGGTTTGTGTGTTTTAGAAATTATTGAATGTTAGTTAGTTTAGGTTTAGATTATGGTAATTATGTTTATTAGTAGTTTAAGTTAGATTTTATTGTTAATTTTTGGGAGTAGTTTGATACTTGCGATATAGATATAAGGACTAAATCCAGTTGTGTGCGCAATGTTGCATTGTATTTTGACCATAAACATTTGTACAACTATTTTTTCTATTAGTCGATTCCTCCAGCTGTTTGATACATCAAATAAAAACTATAGTAGTCATGATCAATGTTATATTTATTTGAGCTCTTTAGGTATTTATAGTATATTAGACGAGTATTTGAGCATAGTAATCGAATTTTAAAGCGGCAGATTGTTGTGATGATAAAAAAAATTATGGGTTATAAACGAAAAATAATCAAGTTTGAGGATTTAGGGATTAAACATAATGTTTAGAAACCCGGTTCGGCCAGTTCAACCGATTGAACCGGTTCTGGTCGAAAAACGAGTCAAATTAAACCGGTTTTTTATATTTTCGAAACCCAGTTAGACCCGCCGGATTTGAAGTGATCCGGGTTAACCTGTGGTCGAACTGGAAGACCGGGTTGACCCGGTTACTCGACCGGGTCGATTAGAGACATGTTTTTCAAAACATTGATTAAACACTATTTAAACTAAATGAAAACAAAATGGGTTATAAACGAAACTAATTATAAAAGTTTATAGTTTGCATATATATTTGTATAATTTTTTAACACACAATATTTGAAGGGATTTTTATTATAGATGTATAAATATAGATATAGTTTATACTTTATATATATTTTTTGAACGGCTGATAAGATATTGATATAGAAGAGTCTAGCAAGGAGCTGGAAACTTAAAAGTACATAAGAAGACAAAAAGAAAGCATAAAGGGATGAAAAACTTTTGAAACGGAGGCCGAACAATCGGTTTTCACTCCGCCAAAAAAAAAAACCCCACCACGGAGGCCGAGTCACCGGTTTTCGCTCCCAGGTGGTTTTTGAAGAAACCCCAAACAAGTCCCGATAAATAAAACGATACAAGAAAGAAACCCTTTGAAACGAAGCATTATTGATAATACGATCAAAATCCTTGATTTTTTCCTATTAAGCATTTTTTAGAAATGCAACAATCACATCATTTTTACAAACAAATTCTCACACCATGATGTGACAAATGTGATTGACCAATTATCTTTTATTATATTTTATCTTTATTGTTTTCAATACCAATAATTGATTGTCAAATCATAATGTGAGAATTTGTTTGTAAAAATGATATGGTTGTAGCATTTCTCTTTTATCAAAATAAAACCAGAGAGATTGGTCTGGTAGGTTTAGGTCCAAAGTCCAAACTGTATTTAATTAACATTGCAATTTTGATAGGCTGAAAATAATGCTAAACTATATATATATATCGCCTTATGAACCATATTAGAAGTCATGTTTGGTATTTTTAGGCTTCTAAGCATTTCTCATTTTAAGCCACATATCACTTCCTTAAAGGTCAAAAAAAGAACATTAGAACCTAGAATTAAATGTACTCATATACTAGAAATCGCATTTCATGTTTTGTCAACCATGAGCACATGTTTGGCTATTATCAACTTATTAAGTGCACCATGGCCTATATTATATAACAAGCAAAAGAACTCGCGCGTTGCGGCGGGGCTAATTTTTTCGCGAATAATTTTTTTTACGTTTCGGGGGTTTTTTTGGGCGATGCGTTATGCGGGGCTAATTTTTAATATTTTCTTTTTTTGTATGATTCGGGGAAAAAATTTGTGTTGGAACGGGCTAATTTTTTCTCGAATATTTTCTTTTTTTTGGACGGTTTTGTAAATTTTTTTACGGGAATTTTTGTGTAAGAAAATCGTAAATTATAAAAGGTGAGGGTCCGTTTTGTATTTTTTTTACATTTGGTCCAATTTTAGGGCTATTTGTTTTGGGTTTTTTATTGCGTAATTTTTTCCCGGATAATTCCCTTTTTTGTATGATTCGGATAATTTTTTTTTTTGCGTTGGGACGGGTTACATTTTTTTCCCGAATATTTTCTTTTTTGAAAACGGTTCTATATCTTTTATTGGGCCGATGAATGTAAAAAGTTGAGAACAATAGAAACTTGACGTGTATTTTTTGTTAATTTTTTATACGGGATTTTTTGTGTAAAAGAATCGAAATAGTTAAAAGTTGAGGATCCCACCGTTGTATTTTTTTTACTTTGTGCCAGATTTCAAGGCTAATTTTGGGCTAGTTTTTTTTACTAGTTTGGGCCACATTTATTCAAAGTTAAGCTATGTGTCGACCAATGAGTATATTAGTAATAATTCTTATATTTATATGGCTTATGTGTTAGGCCTTCATGTTTTAAAGTATGTTTTTTTTGCTATAAATGTTTTTTTAGTATAATGGGTTTAGTACGTTTGTGACCATATCGATTATTTTAAAGTATTAGGTATCGAAGATGTTTCCGCGGGTATTTTTTTTATCTGAATAAATCAGAACTTTTGTAATATTTTTTTTCCCTCCTACTTTGTGCATACAAATTTAAAAAAAAAACAAAAACAAAATAATTTAAAAAAAAAAAAACCAAAATTGGGCTGGCCCAAAATGGGAGCCTGTTACTGTAGCAAAGTGGTCACTGTCAAAACGACAGTGGATTTGTCACTCAATGTGTATATTAGTAATGTAGTCGAGAGTACGCCACTTTTAGTTGTCGAATTCAACGACGACGAGTAACCAAATTCATTTGTTATATACAACACCTTAGTAAGTTGATTTGCTAGGGTCATGGGTGTTATAATCTATAAAATGATATAATCGACTGATAAATGTGACAACTGCAAAAGCGTGTGTTTAGTATTGTGGAATTAGGAAAGAAAGCAATGTTACTTGTCGGTGTGGTGTAGGAATTTGTCAATTTTGAATTAAAGTAAACAAACGGCACAAAAAATAAAATCAAAACAAAGGGCACCTAGTCAAACGATTTTTATTCTTAAAGGAGAAATTTCGTGACAGAAAAAGTAAAACTCGATCCTAGGATACAGATGAGCTGACCTCTAAAGTTTAAATAAACACGACTAATAAAGTTTTCTCACAAAAGTAACAATGAGGCTTACTGAGAAACCAAGTTTTCTTTATGTTTGTAAGAGAACTTTACCGGTCATGTTCATATTAGTAAACAATTTATTTACAACAAAAAAAACGACCGTTTATTTATTAAATGAAAGAATATGAACACGATCTTGTGTTCATGTAGTTAAATGAATGAATATTATTAGTACAAGTATCGTTCTTTTATTTACGTTTGTGAACATCCGTTATCCGTTTATTGACGTGCGTTTAATTCCACTTATATGTATTCCATTCAAAAGAAAAGGGAGAAGAGAAAGGGCACAAATAACCAATCCCATGCATTAGCAGGTAAAACTGACGTGGATTTGCAATGTTAGTCCATTTAGCCAATGAACATTTGCAACGTTAATCATTTACACTAACAGTCGTTTGTAATTAACTTAATTTTTTGGTTTTATTAACCGGTCGTTGGTATAAAGGACTAACGTTGCAAACATTCGTTGGCTAAAAGTAGGGGTATCAATCGAGTCATGTTCGGGTGCGCGGGTTGACGGGTTATTATAACCTCTACCCAAACACAACTCATTTATTAATCATGTCAATAATCTCAACCATAACCCAGACCTGCATAACACGTGTACCCGTTTAACTTGTTTAAGTAAATAGGTCAAGCAATGCTTAAGGTTGGCGATTTACCGACTTAACTAGTTTATATGCAAAAATGATAGGAGAGTGCACTTCTGGAACCAAGATAATGAAATTTGGATTTATGTTTTTTTATTTAAAATTTATGTAATGGTTTTTTTTTAATTTATGTAATGTTTTATTTATTAATGAAATTTTAATATTAAGTTTAATAAAGTTTTTTTTATATATAAATGAAAAAAAAGGTGAAAAAATGTGGGGTCCCCGTAACACCAAAAATTGTAGTGTTGACCAAGGAGGGTGATTTTGATGTTACGGGGTGTTTTGATGTTATGAGAAAAAGTGGTGATGTGGCATAATTTTTTCCCCACGGCTTGAGCCACGGCACAAACTGTATCTTGTGCTCTAAGTATATTATTTTAAACACCAGATAACTCATTTGTTCACAAACCAATAATCTATTATTTTAGACGTCAAAAGACCCATTACTCTTATATACAATTCACAAATGGTCGGTGGCACTGTAGCTGCCACAGTGCTTGCTACAGTGCTACAGTACCGGCCCAAAATCTAGCCCAAAATCTGGCCAAAAATTAAAAAAAAAATTACAAAACGGACCCTCAACTTTTAACTGTTTACGACTTTTTTACATAAATTTTTAAAAAAATAAAATAAAAAAGGCCCCTCAAGTTTTTTTAATTCGCAACTTTTTTACATAAATTTTTTAAATAAAAAATATACGGACAGAAATACTTCTGGACCACGAATAAAATGAGACAAGTATTGATATGTTCCATCCATGAATAAAAAGTTTCATAAACCGTGTTGCCCCCACCGCAACGCGCGGGTTAAATTCCACCGATAATACACTCTCATATTTATTAAACACATAATTAATCACTTTTTTTTAAGCCTCTAAATTATTTTCCTATTATTATTACCGTATCTAATGGAAAAGTAAAGAGTATATATAATTGGTGGTAATTGTGTGGGCAGCTTTGGATTCTTAGTAGATCATGGTTGCCAGCTTGTTTATTTGTGGCAAAGAATGAATGAAAAATACTACATTACATTATTACATCCTGTTTGTCAGTCAGTTTATTTAGACAATTAGTCCATTCTTTATTTTAATCAATTATACTTATATAAAATAATAAATAAAGAAATAGGAGTAGGAGTAGTAGTATAATTGAGAGGCTTATTATTGTTGTCTGAAAAAGTTTTGCTCCTTCATTCCTTTGTTTGTTGAAGGAACACCAACACAAACATAGACAGACAGAGTCTGATGATGTCACCATTGTTGTTATTGTTCATGTTTTTTGTGTTGGTTCCAAGCTACATTAATGCTGACACAGATCCATCTGATGGTTGGTTTGCTTCTTATTGTTGTTGTTGTTTATGGGTCTTGATTGATTTAATAATGGGGAACATTATTAATTCTACCCAAGATTTAGTAATGGGTCTTGATTGATTTATGTTATGAACTTATATAAGCCGAAAAAGTGTTCAAATATAAGCCACAAAAAAGTGGCTTATGAAGATAGCCAAAAACCAAATAAGCCATTAGCTTGCTATATAAGCAAGATCAACCATCATCTATCTACTGCGTTGCAGTTTCTTTTTCAAAACCAGCTAAGCCCACCACCTAATTAGGACTCATTGTTGACTTTTCTATGTATGCACAGCTGCTGCTCTGCGGGTCATGTTTCAAGGTCTCAATTCCCCGGGACAGTTAAACAAATGGACCGCAAATGGTGGCGACCCTTGTGGCGAAAACTGGAAAGGCGTTAAGTGCTCAGGTTCAAAGGTCACTGAAATGTATGTATTGTATCATCCAACCCTACCATTTATGTTTCACACGATCTTTATATGTTACACTTTCATGAATAACTTGTTTTCCTTTTCTATCCATAGCGACATATCCAATCTTGGACTATCCGGCGGCAATTTAGGATACCAGCTCACTAGTTTGACATCCTTGAAAAATTTGTAAGACTGCTTTACTTTCTATTAAACAAATTTTCATGTTTTGTAATCTTGTAAATCTGACATTGTGTTGGTATTGCAGCGATATAAGCGGCAATAATCTTGGCAACCAGATACCTTATAACCTTCCTCCAAACTTGGAGAGACTGTATGCCTTTTTTCCCGAATTCCCATATTCATCCTTGACTTTTGTGACACGCTTCTCATCGGTCGTGTTTTGTAATGCAGAAATTTTGCCGGATGTGGTTTCAGTGGCAGCCTTCCATATTCCATATCGTTAATGACTTCTCTTAAATACTTGTAAGTGGAGTTTTACATCTTCTTTTCCTCGTATACCAATTGGATATGGATTAGTATTCATCATACTTATTATGATTATCTTTTTACCAGAAATGTTGCTCGCAATCAAATAAACGGCCAGCTCTCTGACGTTTTTGGAAAACTTACAGCTCTATCCACATTGTAACGCTTCCGATCCCAACTTTGATCCTTTTATATTTTAAGGACTATGTATTTAAGGAATTTTATGCTGTTCTTACCTTATATGTGCATGTCCAAAATGACAATTAACAATTTGTTATGCTTCAGGGATGTATCTTTCAATTCTTTTACCGGTAATCTTCCGCAGAGCTTAAGCTCGCTGTCCAGTGTCACGGATATGTATGTACATCCTTTGCGCTTATATTTAGATTTTACTTTAGTCCTCCCTCCACCCCTTCACGCTTGTCTTGATACAGGTATTTGCAGAACAACCAATTTACAGGAACTATTGATGTCCTTGCTGATCTTCCCCTTAAGAACCTGTTAGTATCACAATACGCTTTCAGAACCCATCATTTGGTTTATACAGAGCAAATATATTACTAGGCTACTAACATGTTCACATTCGTCTTCTCAGGAATGTTGCCAATAACAAATTTAATGGTTGGGTTCCTAGTCAGCTAAAAAACATAAATCTGCAGTAA
Source organism: Tanacetum coccineum (assembly GCA_026074375.1). NCBI lineage: Eukaryota > Viridiplantae > Streptophyta > Magnoliopsida > Asterales > Asteraceae > Tanacetum > Tanacetum coccineum. Next base: position 12,994 of record BQNB010022943.1, on the reverse strand, counting down.
GCATCTAACTTTAAATGCTATATACAAACAGTTATGTTTTGGATGTTGAATAAAATAACTTGCGTCACAGAAAGGATGGTAACTCGTGGAGCTCAGGCCCTGCGCCCCCACCTCCACCTGGTACACCTCCAGCTGGCCGAAGGCAACCAAATGGAAATAAGAGCCCGTCTTCAGGCAATTCTAGCGATGGTGGTAAGAAATCTGGGATTGGTGCTGGAGCTATAGCAGGAATTGTGATATCCATTTTGGTTGTTGGGGCAATCGTTGCATTCTTTTTGTTGAAGAAAAGATCCAGAAAATCGCCTAACGATATTGAAAAGACCAATAGCCAGACGTTTGCTCCACCTGCTTCACCGCCACAGGGTACAAATCAATTGTTTCTTTTGTGGCTTAATTATTTGCCTTGCACTTGCATGCTCGTCCAGAAAATGGCCATATGTTTTTCGGGGGGTTGACCAACTAACTTAACGATACTGTTCATTTTGGATATTCAGATTACCTTACCATTAGTAACTTAAGTTTTTATTTCTCAAAAAATATAATATATAACCCACCATTAAAATAAGGATTGTGAACCATAAATTATATTTGTGCATGGCCTTATGTTATTACATTCTGCTGTAGAACTCAAATCTGTTCAAGCTACCCCAAAGGCCAGCACAAAAGCATTCGAAATTCCTCCTGCAGCATTGAATCTTAAACCACCACCCATCGAGCGACACAAATCATTTGACGATGATGATTTCTCAGCAAAACCTGTGGTTCCCAAGAAGATAAGTGTGGCTCCAACAAACGCCATATCATATTCAATAGCCGATCTTCAAATAGCTACAGAAAGCTTTAGCGCTGATAACCTTGTTGGGGAGGGGTCTACCGGACGTGTTTACCGTGCTCAATTTGAAGATGGAAAGGTATAGTATTTTCTCCACATAAACATATGACTTCCACTTTCTCAGCCTGTTGACTTCCATGGTATATATTGTAGGTGGTTGCAGTTAAGAAGATAAATTCATCTGTTCTACCTGGTCGCTTGTCAGAAGATTTCATTGATATAGTTTCGGATGTATCAAGGTTACGACATCCAAATGTGACAGAGCTGGTTGGTTATTGCTCCGAGCATGGTCAGCACCTCCTAGTTTATGAGTTCCTCAAGAATGGTTCACTCTATGATTTCCTGCACCTCTCAGATGAATACAGCAAGCCATTAACATGGAATAATCGTGTCAAGATCGCTTTAGGGGCAGCACGTGCATTGGAGTAAGTTGCTATATCTTATATGAAATTACACTGCACTACGAAAGCTACATTTTCACTTTTGTTCATTTTTGACGCGATTTTAACATCCAGGTATCTACATGAAGTATGCTCACCATCCGTTGTTCATAAAAGCGTAAAATCAGCAAACATTTTGCTGGACTCAGACCTCAATCCTCACCTTTCTGACTGTGGTTTAGCAAGTCTTGTTCCAGATGCAGATCAGGTAAGCTTTAGGTCTATCGGAGTAACAAGCTAAAACCCCTTTAGGTCTATCATTTTAACATTTTCCTTTGCTGCAGGAATTGGACAACAGTGCCCCAGAGGTCTCCATGTCTGGTCAATACACAATCAAAAGTGACGTCTATGGTTTCGGTGTCACCATGTTGGAACTACTCACAGGAAGAAAACCATTTGATAGGTAACTGACGGTACAATAATAGAAATTTGTTGGCCTTAATAGATTTTCTTTTTTCTAGGACATGTACTTATTTATGGTGGCATTTTATGTTTACAGCTCAAGGACAAGATCTGAGCAGTCTTTGGTGCGATGGGCAACACCTCAACTTCATGACATTGATGCCCTTGCCAAGATGGTTGATCCGACACTCAAAGGACTCTATCCTGTTAAATCTCTCTCTCGCTTCGCGGATGTAATTGCTTTATGTGTACAGGTAATTTTTATAGTTGCAAGTTGTATCAACTTTTAAGGAATATGTTGCTTCCCTCCTGGAATCTATGCACTAGTGTTTTCACGACTCATAATGGTTTATACTTTGGGTTGATGACAGCCCGAGCCTGAGTTTCGACCACCCATGTCAGAAGTGGTGGAGGCATTGGTTCGACTTGTGCAGAGGACAAACATGAGCAAGAGAACTGTTGGTAACGATGTGCGCTCTGACAATAACCAGGACCCCCAGGAGTCTGAGCCTTTTTAAGTTATGGAGAACGACACGGGAAGTTAAATGAAGTTGTTCATTTTATTGTTTCACTTGCCTCTACTTTGTCAGTTTCTTCTTCTATTTATTACATTGTTTTGTTGGATGGGCTGTGATTGTTAGAGAGTTCCTTGTAAAATAGAAAAGAAAGGATGTTTGGGAGATTGAATTAATTTGTTTATACTACAAGTTAACTTGAATAGTGATTTTTGCCTTGTTTGTGTTGTTATGTTGAATAAATACGAATTTAACTTGAATGTATCTCTCACGGTCACATTGGGGTTGATCAAAGTGTGCAACTTGAGCTAGATGATCATTTGCCGTTTGAGGTTTGCGGTCTTACTCGGTACTCCATGCATGGCTGGACAGACACCAGCTTTGGCTTGGTTCTCATTTCTATAAAAAAAATCCCGGTTCTCGGTTCCATTTTGTAACTAGAATTGAGGGGCAGGTTTTTTTTTTCTTAAACCTGAAACAGCATTATATTACGTTCATATTTGGTGTTTTCGTACCAAATTGGGTTAAGCTATTCACCGGAGTGTTTGGTTTTGGCGTGATTAATGGTAAGAAAAAGCCAAACACCAGTTAAATATCTTGAAGCCGATGAAACACCAGTTCTTGAACGCTCAACTATACCTAAAACATTGATGTTTGAAATTTACCAAAACATCAGTTACATATCTTGAAGACTACGAAACACTTGACAGCTAAATTATTCTTCCAATATCTTTCATTGCCTACTCACGCAATGTTACATTTATCACAAATAACTGCATGAGCTGCATCACATTATACATTTAAGTTTGGCGTTGCTAATATGGAACCAGAAGCACCAGGTTGAATCACAAAAAAAAAACACTCAGCCAGACTCCTAATCGAATAAAAAAATGAATCAAGTGTCAAGTTGTTCTAATTCTAATACTATTATCATATGTTACAATGTAACTTTTACTAAAAAAATCTTCATGATAAGCACTGTAATCGCGTATATATACCCTTCATGGGTACATGCATTCTACTTCATTCATCTCCCGCAATGAAATTTGGCACTTCACCCTGGCAGAGGTACTCGTCACATACTGATGCTGTTCCCCAGCCTCTGCGTAACCGAAGAATATCCTCGGTGAAGGTTGATCCTGGAGCTCCAATGAACACACCAGACAAAGCAGATATAGTCTTATCAAGCATAGCCTCCACCTGCAAGATCATCAACGATGAATAATTATACTACTATAAATGAATATTTCACCAAAAGTATGCTTTTAAACGATATTAATTATAAAGATTTACATAGCTCAAATATAAGAATCTCTGTCTGTTAACTATTCTACTCTTGGCCATTGTAAGGTAAATCTATGTCGCCAGTCTTATACGACCATAGGGTGAATGCGAATAAAGTTTGTCAACAACCAAATGTAAGACCATAACAGAACTACAAATGCATTTAGTGTTTCTCCAGACTCAACCTCCAATCAATGTCAACTTCTATAACAGTCGAGAAGGGAGGAAAACAAGACTTTCCATGAGACCAAGCTTATCTCTAAACACCATCCATAAAGAAAGGCTTAACGCTTCTTCTAGTCAATTAGTGAGTATCAACCCTTATTAACTCTAAACTTTCATTCGTAAAATATCTATTAAGATCTGTATGTTATGATGATGAACATTGTGTCAGCATAAAGTGTATGAAACTGTTTTGTCAGGTGGCAAAAAGTAAAAACTGCTATGTAACCAGATAGCTCAAGGTTAACGCGCGTGCTTTGGAGTCACAAGAGCATTCAATAACTAAATAGGTGTGTCAACCAAATATATTATACATTCGTAGATACACCCAATAAGTTTGTTACATTGATACTTGGTGGGTAACAAACAGTAGCTAATCCACTATATTTACCAAAAAAAAAAGAGAGAACATAAAGAAAAGAGGGTGGGTAAATAATATAAAGAAAAAGGGTTGATAAATAGCATAGAGGAAACGGTTAATAAACTAACCTGAGTATCTCCATCAAGTTTTTTTCTATACAATAAAGCATCCCACTTTTCAGCCGAATTACGAGCTGGCCGTGTAATGAGTGGCACAGTCTTCCCATTTAACGTAATTAATGACTGCAACAAACCAGTTTCACTCTCCGCAGCATCTGTCGAAAGATATATTACTGGTATATTGGCTCTTTCAACAAGACGACTAATACATTCTGCAGCTTGAGGAATTGGGAAAAAGCAGCTTGGATTCTTGGCATTGCTGGAAAAATTATGTGAAAGTGGTCATGCAACAGTAATCTAAAATTATCTTGTTCTCTAGTAGGAAACACAAACAAAACACTATGTGCATCAGCACACTCTTCTCTAATTTCTTTGGAAAATGATATTTGTTCCTAACTTACGTGCCTAAAAATCCTCCTAAACTATGTGATCATGACACATGGAGAAATGAATAAAGGAGACGATGAGGATATTTAGTGGATTCGAATAGTCAAACATATTATGGTTATGAGAATGATTTAGGAATAGAACTTAGGAGGGCATAACAGTTGCTCATTTCCTTCAATTAGTACCCATTAACCTCTATGAGTTCATCAGTCAATTTTCATCATAGTTTGAAGTATAATGGTCCAAACAAGTTGTCCGATTCTTTTTTACACACACAGTGTAAGCTCACCCTACTTGGAAGTCTGCTAATTTTTTAATAAGCAGTGCTTTAAACTTGCAATACAAAACCATCTCATAATACTTAAAGCAACCATCAGGTTATTATGGGCATTGCAAAGTGTTCATTCGTTATAAATAGAGTCAAAAGTATCCTTTCCATGATGATAGTGCTACTGTGTATGCACATTACATAATCAGTAGCTAAGCAAGCATATTCATGGTACTTTGAGGGTGCATCTTTCGTGAGTAGTTGCATATCGTTTGGGAGGGTCAGTATCTAACAAATCGGGCAAATACATCATGGTAAGCTTAGTATTGTACAGACAAAAACAAGTCAATCCATCTAGGTTTTCTCCCAAAATACGATACATGTATACATCTAGAAATGTCATTCTTAATGTACCTTTGTCAAAGGTGTAGAATTACGTGATTAAGCCATCTAGTAACTGAATTTAGGGAAATAAGGATTGACAATCTCTACTTAGGAAGAATCAACGCCTATAAGTATACTAGTGGTATATACCGAGCCTATCAGCGGTTCATATCAAACTTACATGTTCCACCCATAACATTAAAATTCAACATTGATCTATTATTCGTTAAGAGCTACAAGGACTAGCAATGAAATACGTATAAACTATACTAGTCGGCATTGCAGAAGAAAGAGCATACATACCAAAACTTTAAGAAGCCATGTCGCCTGAAATGAAGCGCCACAAAGTCTTTACCTAAAAAGGTTTGAATGAAACGCTGCGCGGTTAACAAGATGACACGGCTTGGCTCAATCAACGTCTGACACGTATGAGCAATCGGACCACCAGGCTGCATGACCCACTGTTTCTCCACATCCGCAAAGAACACATCTCCAATCGCAAGAACCTCATCATCACACGTAAACTTATCAACCACCTCCTTCATCGTCCTATAACTCGGCTTCTTCACATCCTCGTCATTCCACACCGTCTTCAGCTCACCCATACTCACCCCAATCCCCTTCAGCTTCTTAACATGCTCCTCGTCCACATAACACGCCTGCGGCAACGAGAAATAACACAAAACCTTATCCACACGCACACGGTTCTTCCTCCGTTCAGCAAAATCCTCAAACGTCACAACCACCTCCCGCCCCACACACTTATTAATATGATCAATATCCAACACCCGACTAAACTCATAATCAACTTTAGCACTAGGAATCACCAACACACGTCCCAAAACCGCAGCGAAAAACATATGCTTCTCTAAACAAATCAAATGATTCGACATTTGTCCCGAAGTACATATCGCAAACAGATACTTTTCCTTATTCCCCTTCCACTCAATCGTCCGTCTATTAGACAAATTGTGTTCCACTTTACGACAAGACATGACGTCACTCACATTATACTCATAGTCGGAAGAAAGCGAGTGGTGTGACGACAATAAGGCTTGTTGAATTTGGTTATTTAACGAAATCTGATCAAGTAATGCGGATTTAGTAATATTAGTTTGATGTTTTAACAGATTAAGGAGACGTGACTGCTGTTGTTTAAGTAAGGACAAGGCGCGTAGCTCGGACTCGCGCATGAGGTCGGGGGTGGCCACGTCAGCATTAAGGGGAGTGGTGAAAATGTGATTGTAATTGGAAGTGAATAAAATGAATAAGAGGATGATTATAATAAGACTAATTGCTGCTAATAAGTAATAATGATACCTGGTTTTGTTTTTGTAATTAAAAGGGTGACGTGGACTCTTGTTGTTGTGATTAACGTTGTCGATCTGGAAGGTGTGGTTAATGTTGTTTTGGTGGATCAGATGTTCTTCCTCGTCGGAAGAAGAAGATTCTCTATCCATTGTTGGTTGTTAGTTGTAACTGGAAGATGGTGGTTGTTAAAAAGAGGGAAGTGAGATCTACTGGTACTACTAGTGTAGCGGTTGAGATGTTTGTTAATTACACATCATCATCATCATTATCATTATCACCATGATTGTAAATCAAGTCATCATTCTTACCTAATTCGGTAATTCCTGTTCACTTTCTCTTAATCCAGAGACTCGTGGTAACTAAGGTTTTCAAGATCGGATTCTACTTGCATCGCATCCGTTTTATACGTTTTCATCTATTTTCATTTGTTTTTATATTTTTTTGTAAGTTATCATACGTGTTTATTTGTTTTTTTCCGTTTTCATACGTTTTATCAATTTTTATTCATTTTCATACGTTTTACTACCCCACTCGTTATCGATGGATCGAAGACTAATAAGACTCGAGTGTATGAATTTATAATCATAGGTGAGAATATACATCGATATACGTGACCCCAAAAGGCCTTTTAATGTCGCGGTTGGTTCATGACGGGATTCAAGTAGATCGGTGTGACCTTAGGATCATGTAGAATTGTAGGTAAAATGCTCTGCATACTCATGTTATTACGAGAAAAGTAAAAAAAGATTGCTCATTATTTTTAAAACCACACGTTTTCCAAATATACGTACAAAAACTAATAAAAAACAGATGATAACGGATAAAAACAAACAAAAGCGTTTGAAGACGTACAAAAACGAATAAAGAAACGGATAATATAAAACGAACAAAAAAGTATAAATTGAAAAAAACGATAAAAAAAACAGGACGATACGAGAATTAAAAACAGACAGAAAGGTTTTTGAAGGCTGTACACAAAACGCTTAAAAGACGGATAAAAACGACGAAGAGTATTAAAAACGATCACGAAAAACTCATATAAAAAAGAGACGGAAAAGTATAAAACGGCGGATTTCCGTAATTTAAGTTAACTCATTTTAAGGACGTTTTATGTAATTGAACTTTTATAAATATAAAAAAGTTTGTGAATATAAATTAAGAAATAATTCTTTAAGTTTAGTGACTTCTTTATGGTATAAAATTGTAGAGTACTTATATTAGGAAAAAGTTGAAAGTATAGAACTAATAGAGTCATTTTTCCTTACTGTATTATAAACATAGAATTATATGAATGTTTCATAAAAATATTGTCTTAAATTATGATTATGAAATGTTTAAAAAGATCAACATGTTTTTTTAATTATATAAAACACAACTCATAAATTTATAGTTTTTTAGTTCGTAATTCAAGAAATGTACAAGATCGGGAACCTATAACCTAAATTAGAACGTATGTATTCATCAGAAGTATGCAAATATTAATTTTTAGTGGCGAACGTATGTATACATTTTTTAATGAATACATACGTTCCCAAAGGAGAATGTTTGTATGCATATGAAGTTCCCAACTTTCATATGCATACATACATTCTCATTTGGAAACTTTCAAATGTCCCAACTCCTAACTAAAATAAAAACTTCTAATTCATGTTCCATACTTTAACCAAAACAAGAACTTTCTAATGTATACATGTTCTCATTTGGCTTTGATCATTTAAACATGCAGTGAACCTAATTAGTCTCACCGTGGAAATTACCTTAGGTGCATGAAGATCTCACGGAAATTGATTAACCATCACAGATTTTCTTTTGTTTACTTTGAGATCATTTGGTACTAAATTCTAACCAAAATGCATACTTCTGATGAATACTTACGTTCTAATTTAGATTCTATCTTAAAACCAGATGTAAGAAAATATTTTTATTTATGTAAAACATTATAACCAAGATGAGAACTAAGAAAAGTTCCCATCCCTTTAGTTCAGGGCGAAGGTCGTCTCGATGGAGTTTGTTAGGATCTCTTTGAAGTTGGTTTTGAGTAGTTCTCGGAATGGTGATGTTCTTTTTGATAAGGCCATGCTCAGGGCCAAAGAAACGACTATTAGGATGATCATCAAGCGAATTTAGAGACCAATAACTTGTGTAGAAGGATCCGAGAGCGTTTGGAGTTTGAAAGATTCTAGAGAGTTTAGAAGCGTTTAACTCAAAGGTTAATTGACCAAGCTTGAATTCAATGTAAGGATATTCCTCCTCATCTCTTTTGACATCAAGGCTATGGTAGAATCGGTTACAAATCGAGGGCAAATGGGTTAATCAAGAGTGAGAAAGGACTCAAGACATACGTCTCGAAAGGTGGGAAGCATATTGTTTGCTTCAATGAAGGATGGAGTAACGAATCTTCCTTCATGGAAGATACGATCCTCTAGGGTACGGTAAGAAACCCTAATGTCTTCATCCATTATTTTTTAGCGCAAGGGAGGTTTTCAGCCTGAGAGACTGGCACGAGTTTTGGATTTCCTAGACTACTTTGATGACAATTAACACACGCAAGTTGATAAATAGAATGTAAAGAAGCGGTCAAGCCTAATGTAAGGTAAACGCACTAACCATGGCTAATCTAATTAAAATGCAAGTTTGTTTATTAGTGAAATGATTGACTTATTTCGAGGGGATATATCATTCCTAGATTTAGGCGGTACTTCTTCCTAAATCCTAGACACGCTAATTCTGTCACAATTAAACGCATCTGCATAAAGCAACCTTTTGTTGATTATAATCTATCTTGGGATAAAAATAATGGTGATCTTATCGAATCCTAGCTCATCGAGACTTTACTAACTTACTGCTTAACGGCTCATTATACTCTAGCAGTCACTGGCGGGTCTTTACCAAAGGAATCATAACGTTATTTGTTAATCCTAGGTCACCTGCTAGTCTAACTTGTTCGCTAAACCAAAGGGAAAGATAGGTCACAATATGTGATACTATGATTCTAGATATATAAATCGCGGGTATGGAGAGCCATCTCGGTATCTAGGTAACTTGGTCGGTATCCCTAGACCCAGTTGAATGATAGGTCGCATACTAAGCACATAAACGAGTATAAATTGATAAACATAATCAATGATAAATTAAGCAATCGATATAAACAAACCAACCATTAAATTATCATAAACATGGATAATACCTAAAGGTATTAGCCAATAACCATTGTAAAGTATACAAATGTCATATACGAACGATTAAGGTAAACTAACCGAGCTGACGAATGATACCAAAAACCGAACACGTATTTACAGTATAGAGATTGCTAGGATTTTCCTATGGATTGGAATACTTCGCAGGACCTTTTTGGCTTCTTAGATCTTTTAAAAATCAAACTTGGTGGCTAAAAGCATACCTAAAATCATATTTAGGGTTTCATATTTATAGACTCTGAAAATCGGTCGATACGGCGTATTGAAAAGTTCAATACGACATATCGAGGTTACTTGGCATGGGCTCCACGAATAAAACATTCCAGAATTTTCTTGAGTTGCCTTTAATACGGCGTATTAGATTTTTAGATACGGAGTATTGGGTCTTCGGATACAAATACGAATTATCGACCAATACGGAGTATTGGGTCTTCGGATACGGAGTGTTGACCAATACGGAGTATTAAGGTTTTGGATACGGAGTATTGGCTGTAAACGTGCTTTTCTTGATAGTTGACCAAAGTATCATATACGACGTATCTATTGATGTGGATACGACATATTCTTCAAAGTCATGCAATGGTCTTGAGTTCTTCAATGTCTTTAGATACGACGTATTCTTCTAGAGTGATACGACGTATTGATGTCAGAATCAACCGACTTTCTTAAACTCTTCGTTTATGCTTCAAAACACGTCCTTTTCTCCATCTTTTGTCAAATGCTCGATAATTACTGCAAATAACAAATATAAACGATTAAGTACCAATTCGTGCAATAATTATACAAAATGGGTAATAAACATGAGATAAATGATGCTATAAAATAGACGTTATTTGATGTCATCAACCATATCATTCGAGAATTCCTTTTGCAGAGTGTCTCAAATAAACTCACAAAAACGTCAAATTTGAATTAAGAAACAAAAATCATAAGCTCGAACTCAAGCCACACCTTATAATATTCGAGGAAATCTTTCGACAAAACGTTTAAGCCTAGGAGAAAACCCCAAGTATCTCTTTGCCTCCACTTGCCACCTCCTCTATTGTCTTGAAACACGTTAACCCTTCAATCTCGCTTATTTCATTTCCAAAACGTGGTATGTTTTAGATTATGAATTATGATGTGTGCATGCTATTTGGTTTGAGTTTTGGCTGCAAAAACAGGTTCTGGTCATATATCTGGGTGCCACGGATCTACGGATCTCCCAGGTCCGAGATCCGTCCGTTGTTTATCTATTAGCCTCAAAATATTGAGTCGGACAAAGGAAGAAAAAGTCATTATATAATATGACGGGTCTTTACGTTTATGTAACTTTGTATCTAATGTAACAGGCTAGTCGGGATTACGGGCTCGCATTGTAATATAATATTGTAAGTGTTTCGGGCCAAAAGCCCAACCAAAGCCAAGCCCGACCCATCCTCATGAACCCTAGGCGTCACATCATGTTAGCGAGCCTATATATACCTCTTTCCTTCAATGGAAATGTGTTGGTTGTTTCATTTGTAACTTGCACAATTTGTGAAATAATCCACTACCTCACTTTCTCTCTCTCTCTCTACATTTCTAGCATTATTGTTTGTGAATTAAGGTATAGTTTATGAGAAAACATGTGGTATCAATTGCTTGGGGGTGTTTAGTGTGATGTTTAATTATTTATTAGCTTATTTTCTTAGCTTATTTTGGTTTGAAAACATCTAGCTTTACACGAAAACATAAAAAGCTATAAGTAGATTCTAAACTACAAATCATTTCAAGTATAAGTTTTTTATTCTTATAAACCTTTTCAGATCAATATAGCTTATTATCTAGCTTATTTTCTTTCCTTGTCACGTTTTAAAAAATACACGACACAAATAAGCACATAAGCCTTGTTTTTAATTGTTAAAATCATTCAAGTTTATATATTTATATATTTAAAACGTGTCTAGATCGAAACTAGATAGGCAAGTTGTTGTTTTTTATAAAAATCGTGTGTTTTAAGAGTTCAAATCGGGTACGTTTTTTATATTTTAAAACCTGCGTTTTTGTGGTCAAAAGCTGCGGAAATAGTAGCAAGGACAAAGGATAAAGAGAGCTTCCTAGTTTTTAGGGCATTGTTTCATTTTTGGAAGAAAAGTATCATGCTAAAATGAAACAAGCTGAGGAAATGGAAAACATGCGTTTTTGCTAAAACATTTAGATAAACAATCCCGTGGAAACCATATCTGCAGAAACAAACCTGAGGAAACCCCATATTGTGAAAACCCTAATCTGCAGAAACCAAAGCTGACAGAAAAGTTATACTAATCATCACAAATAATGCTAGAATTCTCATTTGTTCAATACAAGCTATACTATAGGATTCCCTCATCTACATGACTTAATAATATTTTATACATAAATTTATACTAATCATCACAAATAATGTTACTTCATGGGCAAACTTTATCATCAAAATCCCTTACCTACATGACTTAACTAGTTTTATACACAAATTTGTATTGATCGTCACAAACAATGTTACTTCACAGGTCAACATGAATAATGAACATGAAATTATGACTATACAGGTCAACAAGTATTCTTGAACGTTTATTATTTTAATACTTACAAACTGAGTAATTTATCATAAAGTTGACTTATTACTTATTATTCCTTTTAAAAACTAATGGGACATATTTATATATGTTATTCTTCATGCTCTATAATCCAATTTCTCACTAGAATTTATCAATGGATTAAAGTTCTCAGGTTTTCGGACCATAGGATTACGTTAAAAATGGGAGTCCCGATAATGTTGTTGAGGAATATTGATTAACTAAATAGATTGTGTAATGGGACAAGAGTTCAAGTTTGAAAATTAACAAGAACTTCTATTAGTGCACAAATCATTAACGAAACACACTTTGGAAAGAAGGTTATCGTACCAAGGTTGAGAATTAATCCGTTTGATAAACGATTACCGCTTAAGATCGTCAAAAAAAAAATTCCTCTATGAGTCTCATTTGCCCTGACGATTAACAAAAGCCAAGGTCAATCGCTTTCAAAAGTTGGTTTGTACCTGCCACATCTTGTTTTGACACATGGACAACTATGCGTTGTTGTTCCAAGAGTAAAAAGAAAAAAAGGTTTGAAGGTTGTAGTTTATGATCAGGATAGTAGTATCTCTAAAACTATAGGTTCCTAGTTTTTCACACAAATGTAGTTTGTGATCAGGATGGTAGTATCTCTAGAATTAGAGAGAGAAAGCTAGGCTCTAGAGAGTGAGAGTGGTAGAGAGAAAACACAAAAAC
>BQNB010022942.1:0-62389 GCA_026074375.1 Tanacetum coccineum | reverse complement strand
TTTTTCTACCTAGACAATAACAGTATCGGTGGCATTTAACCTACTTTTTAAAGATATTTTACGACACAACCTTCTAGACCTCGTAATTAAAAGCACATAAGTTATATACCAACACCTCACATAAGTGTTTGGATTCTCTCTTTCTCTCAGGTGTATGAATTATAGCAATATGGGAAACGAAAAATTAATACTCATTACCTGTCATAGTATATAAATTATCATAGGCTTGATAAAGGATCAAACCTCCACCGCTAGGCGCAAGTACTAAAAATTACTATCAAAGAGGTCTTTAAGGGTTCTAGGGTGTAGGTGTATGATAAGAATAATGGAAACGAAAACGGATGAGATATATTTAGGGGTGAATTTATGAGTGAATTTGAGGTGAAGTGGTGAGTTAATTATTTATAAGAATATACGTTGATTAGGTTGCTACGCCAAAGACTCGACCACTCAGACAAAGATGTACAAACTCTACACAACTCTACATCAAACTCTTTTCTTTTTTTTCCTTCTTTTTTAATAACATCACTTGGGGTTTTTAAACATACCCTTAAACTTGAGTTTTTTGATACTCAATACATAAGCTAACTAATGACCCAAATTGAGGTGGATCAACATAACATGGAGACTATCGAACAAATATGGGGGTAATGATTTAACTTTTCTTCTGCATTCTTCCATAAAATAATTACTACCATGAATCCCAATCATTCCAAAACTGTATTTACTGGGATAAGGACTTAGAAATCGTGTACTCAAATAATTAACTAGGGTTAAAACAATAATGTACTAAAAATGAGTACATACAAGGAAGTCTAAGGCGATTTGAGTGTAACAATTGGTTAGGGGTAAACAATGCTCTTCATTAATAATCTAGAGTCCACTAGAAAATTACGAGAATCGTGAAAAGGATAGGCTCGAAGGGGTGTACTAAGGAAATCCTGCACGAAAAATGAGTGCATGGCAATGGTGTGAGATAGTTATATGATCGAGGTGACCATAATAACAAATACAGGTTTAAAACATGTGTTAATTCTAGTACCTCTTATCATTTAGCAAATCCTAATACTCACTATGCGGTCTCGGGATGCATCACAAAAACAAGTTATAGAATTAATATACTATTGGTACACTCTCATATAATTTTAATCGATACCAATGCTTCAGAAAAGGCTACGAAACCACATATGCACGGACAAATTCATGAACGCGACATACATGATTGCTCACTCCTTAACTCGAGAAAGCTAAAGGTAAAATTTTCTTAGGTATCAAAAATGGATACCTGAATTCCTAAAGATCTAGGTGCGAATCTCACATTTTTGGGGTGGAATATTTGAGTGGTAGAGTTTTTGTGCTAGTCATATATTCCTATCCATGAGACGCTATTAATACTTGGTTTTCATCGGTATGTGTCATAAAAAAAATTAAATTTTGGTCAAAATTACCGTCTACGCTATGTTTCAGTATATTACACATCATTTTAAGGAACAAGCAAATGACAATTGAAGGAATAGTTTCTAAGGCTTATTTCCTCCCTACACTTATGATGAACATTGTCCCCAATGTTCTTAAAAGTATCCGTATAATGAATAAATAGAAAAGGAAAAGAGTAAAAGAAACTAGTACTCCCATGGTTTGCTCAATAATGAAGAAGAAACATGTGATAACTGGCTAAATCGTCATGCAAGATTCGTCCACAAAAACTCCTAAGAACTCCTGGGCTTCTTCTCATCAAATATAACCTGTAAATCAAAGACAAAAAACAACTACACCTTGCGTAAAATTGGCGGGATAATGATATATACAACGAAACTTTTAGGGTTGACTCTATAAAAGCAGTAAAGATAAGGTCAATGTGTTAATGTAATCAAGGTTTTCTGTAGGTTTTCAAGAAAATTACAAATTTTGGAAATTATAAAAAATTAATTTTTCAAAAATACTAAAAATTCAAATTTTCACAAGCTGGAGACGTGACATCGTCAGGAAAAGTCATGACGCTGTCTCCAGACACTGTGAAAATTTCACATTCGTTTTCCTGAAAAAAAATTCTGTACGCAATTCTATTAGTTATTTCCTGCAAAAATACTGCATAAAACCTGAGATTAGTTAACACAATCACATGACACAATACGCGAATTAATCTAAACAATTTATTTAACATGCTTGAAATGGTTCTTTCAAACCGGATTTTCATTTAATATTTTTTATGAAATACCTTTGAATTTAATTAAGACGAGGTTAAAGACAAAACAAAGCATGATCACACAATAAATCAATCATATAAAAACAAATGAAATAGATTTAAAACACACAAGACACTCCTAAAATGCATTAAAATAAAAGAATTGGATTGCCTCCCAACAAGTGCTTTTGTTTATTAGAGAGTCTTTTAGCTAGACTCAGAGTCATACGTCTAGGAATCATGGAAGTGGTCCAAGTTGATGATCCCGCATGGATTCTCTTTTGCGGACAGTTTCCTAGAGGTAGGAATTGATTGAAAGGTCTTTTTGAATTTTTTTTCGTCGGGGTATATTAACTCAATCCTAATGTGCCACGCACCATCTCCTTCTTTTGGTGGCCTATCCCAGTTAATTGGGTTTTCTATCAAATTCACCGACTCCCACATATTTCCCTTAAGATTGATAGGTATAGTTCCTAAGAATTCTACCATCTTTCTAAACACTAGGATGTCCTTAAAGGGGTTGAGTTTGGCATCTTTAGCAAGTTCCTATTCGTCGGGCAAATGGTAATCAGTGAAGTCCTTCTTAGCATAATAGGGGGTTCGGGCACCTATTCCATCCGTACTAGGTCGTGGTGTATAAGACTCTCGTTATCCTAAGGTGGTCCAATAAGGTGTTTCTTCGTTACCTATGTTGATTTCCTTTACTCCAAATATTAACCTAGTAACTCTTTCTCCTACCGCTACTTTGGCTTTTCTACAATCTATCACAGCACTAGCGGTTGCTAAGAATCCTCTTCCTAAGAGTGAAGGGGTCGTGGGGTCCTTTTCCATATCTATAACATAGAGGTCTTCTAAGAGTTTTAACCTTCCTATGTGTACTTTTACATTTTTAACAATTCCTACGGGATAGGACTTAGTCCCGTCGGCTAACCCAAAGACATGGTCGGTCTCTTCTAGTAATCTGATCTTAAGCTTTTTGAAAGGGTATAATGGGATAGGTTCACACAAGACCTTAAATCGGCTAAGGTATCAAAAGGCTTGGAGTCACCTAGTCTAGAAGGCAAGGTGAATAATCTGGGATCCTTTATTTTCTTAGGCATCTCGCCTTAAATGACATTATACATTGGAGCATGAGCTAGGACTTCAAGAACCGGTTAGTTAAGGTGTAAATCCTTGAACTCATCTTCTAAAGGTTGTTCGGGCTCTTTTAGTTTTGGTGTTCCAATTTCATTGACCGTTAATGTTTTAATTTTTGATTGGTCATTTTCATTAGGTTGTTTGGAACATGTTTTAATCGCATTGATCTAATTATTGATATGGGATGAGCATTGGGGGTCTTCCATTAGGTAAGAACGAGCAGACAAAACTAGAGAGGTGGAGTTAACATTCAGTTTTGGGTTCTTAATCGTGTCACCTGGGAGTGCTCCCGTCATTCGATCATTGATGGCCTTGAAGACTGTGTTAATTTTATTAGTCATCTGGCCTTGTTGTTTGAAATCGGCTTCAAACTTAGACAATATAGTGTCTTGAGATGCCATAAAGCTAGACACCAATCCTTCAAGATTTGATTGATTGTTAAAATTTTAAGGATTATTGTTGAAGGAGCGGTTCGGGAATGAACCGTTAGACTGAAAATGATTAGGTGGGTTTGAAAAATTGTTTTGAGAATTTTGAGGTTGCCTCCACCTAAGGTTTGGGTGACTTTTCCATGACAGATTATAGGTGTCACCAAGATTGTTTTGCTCGTGTTTGAAAGTGAACTACTTGCCTCCTGCTTCGTCTATACGCGAGGACGCGTAATCAACAAAAGCTTGCTCGGGATTTTCCATGCATTATTGAGTGTCGTGGGGACCACTACAGATCTCACATAAAGAAGTGATTTTGTTCATTTGAATGGATTATTTAGGAGAAAGATGAGCTTCCATCAAGCGTTAGACTTGACTTTAGAGCCCGATAAGACGACAGTCAGATGTACTCAGGACATCTTAAGGCAAAGAGATTGCCTTGACCAGTTTAGCGAAGTCCCTTGGGTCATTCCAACTTCCGTTGTCATAGAGGGCTATGTCCTCTTATAGTGCCCAGGATTCTTTGGCGTTTTTGTCACGAAGCTTACCACCGGCCGACTGATCGATGGTTCGTCTTGTGTCGGGATTGACATGTCATAAAAGATTTAGACTTGGAGCCAAAGATCGATACCATGATGAGTGACTTTTTGGAGTAAGTCCTTAAAATGGCATGCTTCAAAAAGAGATTCACCTTGATGTTGTTGGAACATCAGGATATCATTTCGGAGTTTTGCAGTCCTTCCCAAAGGAAAGAATTGAGCAAGGAAACGAGTAGTAAGATCCTCCCAGGTAGAGATAGATTCTGCAGGAAGATGTTCAAGCTAATTTCTAGCTTGATCGTGAAGGAAAAATTAAAATAAACGCAGGTGCGTCCTTTCCCTATTTGCAACATCAAGGTCAAGTAAGTCCACTAGCCTTAGAAAATCCTTAAGATATTGGTTTAGATCATCAGACCGAAGTTCGTGGAATGAGCATCCATTTTGCACCAACTAGATGGTGTTAGATCGCGAAGGCACCACATTGTTCTTATCAGGGAGCTCAATGGTGTTTCGATAGCCCTCGTGGCTAGGTCTGGAGTAATCTCCAAGAGTACGGATAAGATTTTCATCTCCTATGGAGGTCAATGAAAAGATTTACAAAACAGAGGGAACAAAGAAAAGATAGACTAAAAGAAAGCTAATAACATAAAAATAAAATCTCACTTTATAGGAATCAAGTTAGTAGACCTAAGCTAGATAAATTTCAAAACCTAACTATTCCCCGACAGAGGCACCAAAAACTTGATGCGGTTGTTGTAAACACGCTAGTTTTACAACTCCCTAGGCAGAGTACCTAACCATTGTAGTGTAGTATAGGCAAGACTCGGGGGTTATTATTGTTATCTAGGGGAATAGGTTGGGAAGGCTCGAACAGAATATAACAGAGGTCTAAGGGTTTAAGAGAAGATTATTTTTGTATTTTTATATTTTATAGAAAGCATGTAAAATTATGGTTTTGAGAGGTTTGATTTGGTTTTATCTAATTAAACTAAATATAAATCTAAACTACTTTGGTGAAAACTATATGGTAAACGAACGTATTTACTTAATCATGCACTAATTCTTAGTTTGCTTTTCCTAGTCCTGTTGCTTTGTCACTCTTGCGATGATATGTGTAAGTATTTCCTAAGACATGAACGAATTACACGAATTACACGAACCCGCCGTCTATGTAATATTCCGTTAAGGCAACACACAAGTAAGGTAGTATGAAGACTATTACAAGGCTCCTAAGAGTATATCACATGCATTAAAACACTTAAGAGGGATCAACCATATTAGAGGTAAGGTAGTATGAAGACTGTTACTGATGGTATCCTTTCTACACACTCGCGTTTCCCTAGACGTCTATGCCAATTTAATATCTTATGGCTAGTTTTCTAAAGTCTAACAAGCACATTCATCACAAGAAGCAACATTAAAAGGATCTACAAATGAAGTTTCATGCAATCATAAGTAAATACTAAAAGATCTAGCCTAGCATGTTAAAAAGAAGTGAAGAACAAGAATCAATCACACAACACATAGACATATTGAATGATAAAAGATAGAAGATCTCACTTGATTAGAACATGTAATTAATGATGATACAAAAGGGTTTTAACACCCTAAAAACGGCCTAAATAGTAGCTGTAATCGTCTTCTAAAATTAGGGTTCGATTCCCAAAAGTTACACACTTAAAACCCTAAAAACAAGTTTGTATATATAGGAAAACAGGCGCAATGGCTTCGCATTATAATCATGACGCCGTCGCCTCTCCGAATCTTCTAGGGCTTCTTTAAGTCGGTTGGATCCTGACGCCGTCGCAAGAAATCTGACGCCGTCCTTTGAAAGCCACGACGCCGTCATAATAAAATGTGACGCCGTCTCCGCGAACTGTATGTGTATTCTTCAAGAGATTTGGTGTAGAGTCGTAGTCTTGTCTGTTTCTTCTCCACATGAGCCCAAGTTACGTGCATTTCCTCTAAAAGCTATCCAAGTGCTGAAAACACAAAAATGAACAATTAAGTACATAATTTGGGCATTTTGTATGATTTAGGGGGTTAAATGACCCCGAAAAAGTGTATAAAATGACACATCATCAACCCTAAACCCACAAACCGGGCTTGGGCCTATTTATCCACTTTCAAGCGGTAAAATCGAGAAAGCTTGGACTGAAGTAGTAAACTAGTAAAGAAAAAATAATTATGTTCGATAGATCCATAACAACTTTTCTCTTCGTCAGACCCTAACCCTCTCCTCTAGTTAACCCATAAACTAAACCATATCTAGGAGTGTCGATCAACAGGGTCGACCATATCCCATTATTTTCTCCAGGGAGAAGAGACATGTGATCGATCTATTTGGTGCAAAAATGGAATCGTTATTAGGGATATTAGTGGAAGAGGCAGATCGTTACCATAGGATTCCATACTATCCCTGGATAGTGGTGCAAATATGATGAAGGTTTTCTAAGGAGTGACGTGGAATGATAGTAACCTTAGATATGAGGTTTTGAAATGCATTAGCTATACCTACTGGTCTTTGTGTGATCTCATGGATTTGGTGGTGGATTGGGATTGCAACATTGACAAGGAACATGTGTCTAGTGTCATCCAAGACTATAGATCGAAGATGATAAATGAACTTAACGAATCACATGATGATAATTTGTCGAAAGACTCTTCTAATACTACCACTAAGCAGATGATTAAGGATTACATTGTTGCTTTGAAGGACGTACTTAGGACTTTGGGGACGGTTCTGTGACCCCTTGATCTACTTGATGATGGGGAACTGTGGAGGTTAACTAGGTTACATATTATGGTCTATTTATCCTCTAATAATAAGATAAATGATTCTTTTAGTCGCTAATTTTATTATTTATTATTTGGAAACACAATGATCACATAATTTTTTGCAAACGAGTTTTTTTACAAATGGGGTGTTTTACAACATCTTTTGCAAATATGGGTCTATTTTCATTTGTTTTGTAAATATGGGTTTATTTAGAAAAAGTCAACAAAACTTTTTTATAAATATTTATCCTCACCCCTTTATTTTTTTAAAATTTCCATCTATAACCTTTTGTTGCTTTTTTTAATCAATTCTTCCAAGTTAACAAAATTTTAAATTATAATGGTTATCTTGCTAATATATTAATCACGAAAAATGTTTTTATTTGATTTGCTGTCCAGTTTGTTACACATAATCACATAAAGAAGTATAAAAAGCAATTGTAATTGAGAAAAAGATATAATAAACAAGAAGTGTATTTTGCACATAGTTTCCTTGTATTTACATAAGGGCAAATGGTCTGAAAATGCATCGAAGTATCCCCGTTTTCCTTTTGCTGGCACTCATCTTTTAATTATTCTTTTGTGTGACAAGAAATTGCTAATCTTTCTATTGTAGCCATGATTAGCAAAAATTATGACGTGGCATATTTTAATAGCAAAATGACCGTTACCCATGTTACCCTTTAACCCTTACACTTTTTTTACAAAACAAAACCCTTTACCCCTTTATTTCCCTCCACCCTCATTTGTTAACACATTAAAATCTAATTCACCCACCCAATCTTGTATAACGATCAAACCCTAAATCACTCACAGTCTAATTCACCTACCAAACTGCAAATGGCGAAGGGAAAAGGTAATGCTATCATCTACGTATATGTTTATATTTCATCTTATCTATTTATATTTCAGATTATATGCTTATTTGTTAGATTATCTGCTTAATATAAGGCTTAAATGAGTGTTTGTATCAGGGCAATGTAGCCTGAATATTTAGGCTGAATGGGATTTAATGGGATAATATTTGCAATTAGTTTTGTTTGGATATGATCCAGTTTAGTAGTTTCTTTGTTTAGGTGTTTGTTGTTACCTTGCAGAAATCATTGCTATCAATTTAGATGCTAGCTCAGACAACAACAGCTCAGACTCTAACAACGACACCTCAGACTCATCTAGCACTTCTCAAATTAGCACTTCTGAGGAGATTGATTATGACTCTCCAGAATACAGAGGACCACCTAAGAGTTTACTAAAATGGTATGGCTATTTATCAGATGAGTACAAGGACAAGGGAGGTAATGAGAGTGATGCAAAACCTTCTTTCTTAGACATTTCAAAGGCTAAAGCATGTATGTTGGCTAAAGCACAAGCATATGATGCATCTTCTAAGGCTAAAGTACAAGCATGTGGGTAAAAGGCTAAGCTACAAACATCTAGGTCAAAGGCTAAGCTACAAACATCACCTAAAACCCTCATTGTTAAAAGCTCTGTACCAATAACAAACTGTATACTTGGGCTTGCAAATGCTACAACCTGGGATGCTATTTTTAGCAAGACCTTTGGATTGAAGATACCACCAACTATGACTTATGCAGAAGAGAAGAAAGGGAAGATGAAGATTAGCAGGGGAAGCTGATTTTACTTTTTTAAGTATTTTGGTATTTTGGTCCTTATGCAATGGTAGTACATGTTAATCTACTTGTAAAACAATATGTCTGTTACTAAATTTCTGATGTAAGAATGGTTTGTGTTTTGGTTATTCAAGTATGGATATTATGTGCTTAGTCTACTTGTTGGTTTTGCTTATATGATTGACAAATGTGTGTTCAAGCAATATTGTTTAGTCTACTTGTTGGTTTTGCTTATATGATTGACAAATATTGGTTTTGCAAAAGTAATTGTACTTAGTTCAGACAGCTCAGATGGCAGGAAAGGGCTATCAAAAGCAAGTGTTCCTATTTTTGAGGGACCATTAGTACAAGGATTGCTAGACTATTATGGATATAATGATATTAAGGAATATCTATCATGGAACTACTTTCCAAGCACAGACAAGGAAAACACAGACAAGGATATCACATACAAGGATATCACTGATGAGGATTGCATTCATGAATTTGACTATGCAATGCCTAAAGGTAAATATGTACCAGTTTTAAAGAAACACAATCTAAAAGTCAAAACTCTATACCAGTCAAAGGATGTATGCTTGAACTAGCAAATGTTACTACATAGGATGAAATTGTAAACAAAATGGGAGTGAGGAAATCTGAAATTTATGAAGATAAGGCAAAGGGAAAAAGAAAGGTGTCGTATGGAAGCTGACCATGTTCTTGTTAAAGATCAAAGCATTTTGGGTAGTCTGACATGGTAGTCTAACATGTATTAGATGCTAGCTTTGTTTGTGTTTTGTTTAGGAATCAAACTTTATGGTGATTATGTACTCTTTAAAACCCTATGAAATTTCATGTATTGTTTAGAATTATGGTTTATGTGTTATTGCAGTTTGTGATGCTAGCTTTGTTTAGGAATCAAGCATTTGCAAGCAAGCATTTACAAGCATTTGCAGCATTTACAGCTAGCAAGCATTTGCAGCTTGCATTTGCAGGCAAGCATTTGCAGCTTGCATTTGCAGGCAAACATTTACAGGCAAGCATTTGCAGCTTGCATTTGCAGGCAAGCATTTGCAGCTTGCATTTGCAGGTAAGCATTTGCAGCTTACAAGCAAGCATTTGCAGAGCTTGCATTTACATCTTGTATTTGCAGCTTGCATTTGAAAGCAAACATTTGCATCTTGCATTTGCAAGCAATCATTTTCAAGTTAAAGTACTTGATAAAACTCATAACCAAACACCCCTTAAGACTGCAGGGGATCAACTTTATTCAAATTAAACTGTAGCAAAGTACCATCTAATACCTTAATCTTACATCCCAGGCTAATTCAGTGTTCATCAGTAACCATTTAATCATTTGAATTCAAACCTTAACCATTACATTAACAGAGATCATACGTTAGTGAGAAAAGATCATAGTTAACAATTACAAACATCAAACATTAACAAAGATCCTAACATTACACCTAAACCATTACATTACAAAGATAAGACCTAATCCATTAAATTATTTACCTACTAGCATACCAAATCCAACACAAACCACTGAGAAAGTTCCTAACATGATGAAAAACAACTTATCATACAATTTAAGCTTTGACTTTGTAGCTCTCAACTCTTCTTCACACCTTGACTTTTCCATAGCAAGAACATTAATAACTTGTTCATAATCCATATGCTTCTTCGATTGTTTTTGATTTTGAAACATCCCATACAACAACTCTTTGTAATATTCACTTGGAAGATCATCATCCAAAAAATCATAAACTTTGCATTTTGAGCATGTTATAAATCGTTTACCCGGATTCTTTCTTGTTTTTGTAGTTTGTACTATTAACTGACGACTACATTTGCAAAAGTATTCAACTCTACCACTGATTACACGAGATTCGGATGAAGCCCAAGATGGCATGATTAGGGTTCTTTTGATTTTTGATCGTTATACAAGATTGAATGGGTGAATTAGATTTTAATGTGTTAACAAATGAGGGTGGAGGGAAATAAAGGGGTTTGTTTTGTAAAAAAAAGTGTAAAGGTTAAAGGGTAACATGAGTAAAGGTTATTTTGCTATTAAAATATGTCACGTCATAATTTTTGCTAATCATGGCTACAATAGAAAGATTAGCAATTTCTTAACACACAAAAGAATAATTAAAAGATGAGTGCCAACAAAAAGAAAACGGAGATACTTCGATGCATTTTTAGACCATTTGCCCTTTACATAATTATACATATATATGTCTTTTGCAAAATATTTCTCTTTTGCCTTTCTCTAATATTTAAAAATATTTATAGTTATACTTTAAGGCCACTCATTAATTCATACTAACGTGTAGACCACCCAATTTTATGTTGTTTTCGCTTATACCAAATTTGGCTAATTTTTTTCTTAAAATCTTTGAAAGAACGAGATTAAAGCTAAATTCATTATATTTACACAAAACAAATAACTATTAAAATGTAAATTATCCGTTTTAACCATTATTATTTAAGTGTAACTTTATTCGATCAAAAGCGACATATGATTCTTTATCTAATGTTTTACTTTTAAATCGCCTTTGACCGATTTAAAACATTAGATAAACAATCCTAAATCGCTTTTAAACTTGTAGAAACTCATATATGCCTGGTGAAGTCTTTCACTCATATTTCTATAAGTCTTTCACTCATATATCAATTGTCGTGTTAAATCCAAACTTGTGAATATCGTGATAAACTTTTAGAAACTCATATGGGTAAAAGCCATTAATTACCAATATACTTTCCAAAATTTCCCGACTTAAACCCTTTGCTTTTTTAATAACACCGAAACCCACGCACTTTCAAAATTTTAACCGACTTGAACCAAACGTTTGTACCGTTAGTTATTATGTGGCAACGTTAGTCCATTTAGCTAACGATCGCTTTGCATCGTTAGTCCTTTAATTTTTTTACTATTTCGTCTGTTTTTACGTTTCTTTTGTTCTTTTATGCTTTCGCACGTTTTTTTAAGTATTCGTTTGTTTTTTTACGTTTTCGTCTAGCTTTTTACGATTTCGTCTGGTTTTTACATTTTCGTCCATTTGAAATCGTACAAAAACGTAAAAAATCGTAAAATACGGACGAAATCGTACGAACACGGTTGAAATCGTACGAAAACGTAAAAATACAGATGAAAACGTAAAAAAACGGCCGAAAACGTAAAAACAGTCGAAATTTAAATAAACCAGACGAAAACGTAATAAAACGTATGAAAGCGTATGAAACCGGACGAAAACGTAAAAAACGGCAAAAACGTAAAAAACGGGCGAAAACGCAAAAAAACAGACGAAAACGTAAAAAACCAGACGAACTCGTAATAAACGGACGAAAACGTAAAAAAAGTGCGAAAACTTAAAAAATCATTTAAAGAAAATCATATAAAGAAAATTATTGTTAAAGGACTAACGATGCAAAGCGATCGTTAGCTAAATGGACTAACGTTACCACATAATAACTAACAGAACAAACGTTTGGTTCAAGTCGGTTAAAAATTTGAAAGTACGTGGGTTTCGGTGTTAATAAAAAAGTAAAGGGTTCAAGTCGAGAAATTTTGGAAAGTACATTGGTAATTTATGGCTTTTACCCAACTCATATCTGGCTGGTAAAGTTTGGAGTATTTGGTGAGTCCACTAAGCTCCCTTTATATAGTGTGGATTTCAAAGACTATCGCAACATTCACAACTCTTTTGCTTATAATTGTGCGCAAGAACTGGGGACTGGTTGCACCACTCGACGGTGCAAAAGTGATGGTGTCGTCGATATACATTGTCGGGGATCTGGACTAGACGAATGTATAATGTTTCATTTTATACTTTTAGTATCACTCCATTTAGGTGGGACACTAATTGTGTTATTGGTACAGTTGCGTAATCTTTACCACACCACCATCCTTAAAATTTTGGGCTAATGGCAGGAAAATGTATGATAGTTGTCCCATAATCCTTTTATATGTAGCGAACAATTTTTTTTGCAACTATGATCATTTTAGTTTGATTTATTCCATTCAAAGTGTAGAGTTTTACCCACCCAGCAGGTAACCCGTAATTTTGATAAAAAGTTTAATTTTTTAAACACGGTGGATATACACCTGTATACCCAACCTTTTCCCTCTTCAACCTTCCACACGGTTGCACACATCTCCCTCAATCTGTACTTGTTTATGCTTTTTGGATTTCTACTACAGATTCCCAACCTTATCCCCACCACTTTGTATAATTTATCACATATCACTTTCACCTATTCAATACCAACAAAAATCCCCTGAAACTCCAATTTTTAAAGTGTTCAATTGATTGTCGTTTTCCAAAATTGGGCAAGCTAAAAGGTATAATTTCATTTATTATATGTTTAATTACCCCATTTGTTAGTAGAATATTCAGTATATATCTGTTTGAGATTAGGGTTTTATAATTTAATTTTTTTTCTTTTTACAGGTCTAATGGACTTACCTGATGAGGAAGATGAACAAGTTCTTATGCCTGAGATACATGATGAGATGTGTCATGAGACAGGTTCCCTAGATAAGAATGTAGGTGATGACGTACCGATATACGTACAATCACGAATGAGCATCTATGCTGGTAATCACCACATTTCAAGATCAAGCTTACAAATGCCACATTGGTTTTCCTTGACATATGTTTTAGGCTTTTATGACTTGGGTTCTCCATCTATCATATCTTGTATATAAACAAAAGTTATTATTAGCGTGTAAACCATCAATCGAAACTATGTCAACTTTACTGTATACATGTTTAATGGACAATGTTGGTGACACTTGTGTAGTTCTTAATGTAGGTGGTGATAATGAAGCTGTGGATAATGAAGATCAACAGGATCAAGTTCAAAGAGCAATAGATGAACAAGTGCTTGCTTCACAAAAAAAAACTAGATAAGGGCAAAGGTATATTTAATGCATATCATGGCAAGTTAAAAAGGAAGAATATCAAGTCAAGGTCTAAAGGAAATAGTATTGTAATTAGAGAGAATGATGATCCTTCTTACGGAAATGAATGTGATAGTGACTCTGACTCTGAAACATACCAAGAAAAGGGATTCTATAGGTCTGATGAAAGTGACAGTGAAGAGTCTTTAAAGTCATATGATTATCTTAGTGATGGAGAAGATGAAGTTATTCAACTAAGGAAAAGGATGTATGAATTTAAGAGTGGCGGTGAAGAGGCACAAGAACAGGGTGAACCCAATCAAAATGAACAAAATCCTCCCTCTCAGGATGAAGGGTTTGCAACACCACTAAGGATGTTTGATATGGGTATAAGTGACACCGTCAAAGAACATGAACAAGATATGGATATTTTGATGAGGAGGATAAAAGCAAAGGGCAATGATTTAAAAGATCCTTTTCATTTAGTTGATAAAACAGAAAGGTATCCTCTTTATGATGAAGCTACTCATTGGAAATTGAAGAAACCAAAGGTATAACATTTTATTATTCTGTTTTGTTCCAATGAGAAGTTGTATCCTTTGTTTTAATTAACTAATTATTCATTGTTTATTGTTTGACAGCTTGGTGAAAAGTTTGTTACGGTGGAGCAATTTAAAGAATGTCTTACATACTACGCGTTGGCAAATGGATTTAGTTTGTGGAATGAAAGGTCTTCAACAGATGAGGTAATTGCAAAGTGTGGGCAGAGAAAAGAAGTTATCAAGGATCCTAGTAAGGGTAAACAAAGAGCTTACAAGAAATTCCCAACCAAGGATCCAAATGAAGCGTCTTCTCATTCCATTTGTCCATGGAGGTGTTACGCCAAAAAGTTGAAGGTAGATGGTTCATTTCAGGTAATATCTTTGAAAGATGAACACACCTGTGTTAAAAATTTCAACTATGGGACGCTTATTAATTACAAGTGGTTAGGAAAACACTTTGGAGATAAGATTAGGGCCAATCCAAAGATCACACTTCATGCTCTAGCAGATTTGGTTATGAAAAAATATAGTTGTATTGTCAGTCCAAACCAGTGTAGGAGAGCAAAGGAATATGCATTAAGTGAAGGTGAGTGTAGTTTGCAGGATCACTATGGTATGTTGTGGTCTTACGCTAAGGCAATACTAGATTCAAATGAGGGTTCGACAGTAAAAGTTGGTGTGACTGTGAACCCTGATGAGAAGACATATTTTGATAGATTCTATGTTTGTTTACATGGGTTAAAAGAAGGTTGGAAGCTAGGTTGTAGAAAAATCATAGCATTAGATGGGTGTTTCTTAAAGAAGCCAAACTCTGGGGAAATACTAACAGCAGTGGGTAGAGATGGTAACAATCAAATCTATCCTGTGGCATGGGCTATTGTAAATGTCAAAAATAAAGAGAACTGGTGTTGGTTTCTTTCTCTACTTGGTGAAGATTTAGAGTTTCCAGATGGATCTGGTTTAACACTGATGTCAGATCAGCACAAGGTATACATTATGATTTACTTGTAAATTTGTGACTGGCTTACTGTTTATAACATAAAATAATTATGTTAAGGAAAGTTTCAAACAAAATTACAGGTCCAGGTTCCTTAGTTGACAATGAGATTGTCATTGAGTGAAAATTGTAATGAATGTTCTGGATTGTAACATGTTCTGGATTGTAACAAACTTAAGAAGTGCTGCACTTAAAAAGCCACATCAAAGCCCTATTTTGTACATGGGAGGGCTTATTTTATCTTGTTATGAAAGAACATTTAATGAATGATCATGTTGTTTGTATCAAAACATGTTAAATCTGTCATTAGTATGCTTGTTGAATGCTATTTTTTTGTTGTGTGGAATTCTTTTTTAAGTTGCCTGATATATTGTTTTTTTGCTCTTGCTGACACAGACCCCTTCATTGGTCAAACTGGATTTTTTGTTATGTTTTTTTTGAAGTTGACTAGTAATCTGATGTGGTATTACAGATTTCCAAACAACCCTTTAAGTGGAATATTTAAGGTTGACTAGTATATGTTATGTTGTATAACTGATATATATTGTTGTTGTGGATTTTCTTTTAAAGTTGATTGATATGGTATAACTGATATATAAGTTGACTGATATATACTCTAATTAGTTGGTTAAAATTGTTCAAAAAATATCCGTTTTAAGTTGACTGATAGAACTGATATATACTCACAGTGGGTTAATGGGTCAACATTGAAAAAAAAAATATATTATATACCCACCTGTTTAAAACAAATCCAAACGACCCATCACTTTTGATACTTTAATAAAGTTTTGAATCACTTATAGACCACTTAAACTAGCAGCCAAATACTACTTGAAAGATTGAGGTAACTCAAAAAATCAGTAGCTAAACACCAGTTAAATACCACTTATATCAGTAGCCAAACACCACTTGATAACCATGCTCTAAAGTTACACAGAACAACTGCAAAAATCAGTAGCCAAACACCACTTAAACCCCAAGAAATCAGCAGCAAAACACCCTAAAAATCAGCACCATAACACCACTTTTAAGCCCAAAAAATCGGCAGTAAAACATCACAAAAATCAGCACCATAACACCACTTTAAAACCCAAAAAATCAGCAGCAAAATACCACAAAAATCAGCACCATAACACCACTTTAAAGCCAAAAAAGTCAGCAGCAAAATACCACAAAAATCAGCACCATAACACCACTTTAAAGCCCAAAAATTTAGCTGCAAAATACCACAAAAATCAGCCCCATAACACCACTTTAAAGCCCAAAAACTCAGCAACAAACTCGCAAACGTACGTCCGTTGAACTAGTCCTACTTATAAAATAAAATTGTTCAAAAAATATCCGTTTTAAGTTGACTGATAGAACTGATATATACTCACAGTGGGTTAATGGGTCAACATTGAATCAATATAGGATACAATATAAGATCATAATCAAACATCCAAATTCTGTAATGTAATAACATCAAGTTCATTGAATTAATATTCTAGGCATAATCCATCAGAAAAAAACAAATAATACAATCAAGAAACAATCCTAAGATTTTGAATAAAAAACATGAGTTTGTAAATCAACAACACATTTTACCCAAAACTAGCTACTCGTGATTCTCCTACCACCAACCCATGTTGGTTCAAGTTATTTTTATCTTCTTTCGTAAGTTTATCAAATATCCTGACTTTCCTCCTTAAAGCATCTTTGTGTTTGTTGATATCTGCTAGAAGAATGTTTTTTCGCATATTTGCTTATAAGCTCATTCAACTGCGCTTGTTGACCAAACCCGTCTCGAGCTAAACCATCTTCCATTTTGTGCACACCTTTGTATATCTACATATGCCTCACCAAGAATACCCCACAATTGTATCTAGTTTGCCTGGTAAACTCGAATAGTTGTTATTCCCTTTTTAATTTTTTCTGCATAGATTCGTAATAAGTATGAAATAGTAAAAAAATAAACAAACAACGGGTTGATCATTAGTCTAAGCAATACCTTCAAAAGATTGGAAGTGGACAATCACAGTGAGTCCTAGTATGGATGCCAATAGTGTTAGGTGAAAGGAATGGGAAGAACATCCTGAAGAATGCATTGTAGCAGCAGATTTAGGTGTGGAAGGAAAGTATGTTAATATTTGTGTGATTATCTCTGTAGAAGATAACCCTTGTGTGATTTTGGTATGAGATATAACCACGTGCTAACAGTTTAATAATATTACGTGGAAAAAAATTGGTGGTAACTTGTACAAGCTGGCATAACCTGCTGGGTGGGTAAAACTCTACACTTTGAATGGAATAAATCAAAATAAAATGGTCATAGTTGCAAATTTTTTGGTTCGCTACATATAAAAGAATTATGAGACAATTATCATACATTTTCCTGCCATTAGCTCTAAAATTTTACCATTGTATACTTATTTATATTCAGGTTGTCATTCTAGATTTTATGTTCTATTAGCTCACGAATTTTAAGTCTTGACAGTTTATTGATAACATCAAATAAAATTTATTAGCTCACGAATTTTAAGTCTTGACACTTTATTGATAACATCAAATAAAATACATTTTTTAATGCAACCTGCAAAACCCGCAGGTCTAGTAGACCTATATTTGCAAATGATTTTGTAAAACACTTCATTGGTAAAAGAACTCCTTTGCAGACGCAATTCTAAAATCCTCCAAACTCGATGACATGTCATGAAGAGGACTAGAGATGCCTCGTCGTCTTCCAAGACTCGACCAACTTTGCTAGTGCCACTCGACCATAGTCACATGGAACGGGGATCGCTCTGGTACGGGATCGGGGATCAGGATCGTGGTTCGCTAGGCACCCCGATCCCGGTTCGATGGGGGGTAGGTTCATTTGGGATCGCTTCGATACGATGTACCAAGTAATGTGGTACGATGTACCCATGTAACCAATTTAATTTGAAATCCAAACATTCATAATATAATACTTATCATATTCTTATAATTCATTTAAAGACCCATATTAAAAAGTTCAAGCAGCAAACATAACTAAAAAGACTATATGGATTGTCGGCTGTTAGTACAAAATAAGTGTTGGGCTTAGAATATGGCTCAAATCCTTTGTTGAACCGGGCCTTCGAATGATTTGAGTGTCAGATCTTGTACTAGAGCAAGAGAGATGAGATGATTTCCTGCACAATTAAATAAAAACCGTTAGCCTTACCGTGGGGACGGACCCCACGATTAGACTCCGGCGTGAGAGTAAGTAAACATGTAAAAAGAGAAAGTGTGTGTATGTAGAGTGAGAAAATCATCCTGTTCTTTGTGTCAGAGGGTCCCTTTTATAAGCGAGTGAAATATTAGGGTTTCATAATATTTTGTTTGTTTCGTTAGTGGTTGGAGTGGGTCCCTTGTCAGGCAAGGTTCCGCAGTAATCGTGTGTACGGATGCGTGTGTTTTCCGGGGACGGACGTAGCCTATAGTTAGGTCCGCGTCTGTTTTGCTGTGTCCGGGCCGTTACCAGTGCAGGATTGGGTTTAGTTTCGGCCTATGACTGCTACGTTGGGCCCAGGAGCCCAAGTGGCAGTGTGACCCAAGCCCGGAGGCTTGGTATACCTACTATACGTCATCAAGTCCCCCCCAGTCTAGTATGATATTGCCTGCGAACCATGTCTCGTGTGCGGTGATCAGTGCTAGACTTCATGTTCATTGTTAACGATTTGCCGCCTTCCGTGGTCATGTGTCTTCTCCGCGAAGCTTCCTTATCAGGTTGGTGACGTTGAGGTGACGTGGACCGATGTTGTCCTTTTATCTTCTGACTGACTTGACGTTTTTACAGCTTTTTTAACTGTTTCGTAAGCGAACCCCAACCGTTGATCGCGTGAGTGGGTTACACGTGTCATCATCTGGCTGTGGGTAGATATAAATACACCGAGGGTATAAATACCCCCTCCTATTTTTATTGTTTCCTTTTCCACCATTGTTGATTTCTTCAGGCTTTTTATCTTTATCATACGTCCGCATCTCGTTTTCCTCTTTTTTAAGGTTCTTCAAATTTTCAGGTTTGCATTTTTCCTCGTTCATCCTTCCCAATGGCTAACTTTGCTGCTAAATATTCTATTATGACCCAAGAAATGGTAGATAGCTTTTGTGATAGTTTTTATATTCCGGCTGAGGTTCATCCCACTGCTCCAGGGCGTGATAAAACCATTACCCAATTTCCAGTCGGCAAAGTAGGTGTATATAGTAGGCTCTTTGATGTTTGTGGCTATAGGATTCCGTTTACAAATTTTTTTATGGCCGTTCTCAAATACTTCCGTGTGCATATTTCTCAATTGTCGCCTTTTGGCGCGGCCCGGGTGTCTCATTTTGAGGTTCTGACGCGTGTACTTAACCTTTCCCCCTCAGTGACCGTATTCCGCGCTTTCTACACCCGTACGTATAGCGATGGGTTGTTTTCCTTTGCTAAACGTTCTACTTCGGCTCCGTCTTGTTTTCCAAAACCCCCGGATTCCATAAAAAATTAGGCGGACCATTTTTTCTGGGTTGACTCTTGCGTATTTCCCATTTCCGTTCCTTTATATACGGGAGGTGTCCTAGAAAAGGATTCGGCTCCCCATCTTACTGCTCGTCAAGAGCAAACCGTTAAACTTCTTGAAAGCCATAAGGCTCCTTTCCGCCGGTATCCGGAGTGCTTCTTATGCCTTGTGGGTTTGAGCCCGTATTATCCTTTTGACGAAAATTCTTATCCGGCTTTTGAGCATCCTGACGGAACGGGTGGGTGTTATTTCCTTTTAGTAGTGGTACTTTTATATTATAAAACCTGATTATCTGATGTTTATTTTGCAGATATGGGCTTGTTGGATTTTATCAAGACTGCTGACCCTCGGAAGGTCCGGGCGGTGGAGGTTCAGAAGGGAGATGATCAGGTGAAGTTGCTAGAGAGTACCCAACATTGCTTTATGCCTCTGGTGATTCCTGCAGCCGGGGGTAGTAGTTCTGCTACGGCCGTAGAGATCCCTGCTCTGACTGAGGGAGGGCAGGAAGATATTGCTGAAGAGGACGCTTATCTAGAGTTAGCGGATCCGGATGAGGGTAGGGCTATGTTGAGGCAGGGTGAGGAGGAGGTTGTTACGGAGCAGTCCAAGAAGGTTAAGAAGAGAAGGTTGCAGAAGCAGAGCGATGTTCTTCCTGCTAAAAAGTTAAGGACAGATCACCCTGCCCTTGCTTCCGGCGCTGGTGGTAAAACTCTTGCCGGTCTGGAACAGATTAGGCCGGCAGGTTCTCGTTTGCCGGACCGAGAACAATTTGTTTTTCCCTCCGTTGCTCCTCCTTCTCAGGAGAGTGAAGGTTTTTTGGATTCTTCTGCCCGAACGAACCTCCGGATCTGTACTACTGTGGAGAGGTATATATACACCCTTTTTCAACTGAGTTTTCAAACCCTTTCTTAACATCAATTTTTATTTGTCTTTACAGCTCTAGTGCTTTGGCTATTCTGGTAGATACTACTGCTGCTGCCACAACTTCCACCGGGGCTGCTGCGACTACTAAATTGGCAACGGATGTTAATCCGGACTTGGCCGGTCCTTCCCATCCTGAGGAGTCAGAAGGGTCTGATGACTCTTTTTATTCGCCTACTACTTTGGACCCTTCCGAGGCGAAGCGCTGGTATGTCCCTAGGTGGAGCATTACCAATGATTCGCTGTTAGACGATGGTTTTTCTTGCCGCACCTTAGTGGACCGCGTTGCTCCCCCTGCCTTCTTTTCTGCTCTCCGTAGTATGGACTACGACCAACTGTACACGGAGTTTAACGTAGGGGCAGCGCGACAAGTGTGTCTTGGGGCGGAGGTGAGGTCACGCGCGGAGCATGAACTGGAGCTTAAGGAAAAACTCAGGGTTAAATATGCTGCTCGTGGTAGGTTGCTGGAGGAGAAAGATTTAGAGATCCTGAAGCTGAAGTCCAAACTGGCGGAGAAGGAGGCGGAAGCCGCGGAGGTTATCCGCCTTCGTGATCAAGTTTCGTCATTGTCCGAGGAGAAGTCTGCTTTAACCGCGGAGGTGTCAGCGCTCAAAATTACTGTTACTCAGAAAGATCATGACATCTCTTTGCTTAACTCTCGTGCCACTTCTCTCGCGTCTACCCTGGACGATGCTAAGGTGACTTGTGCCGAGGCCGGGCACAAAATTACTTCCTTGGCGTCTGAGCGAGATATGCTCGCCTCTAAGGTATGCTCGTACCTTTTATTCCGCATGTATATGCTTATTTGTGTTTGTGTTAAGTGTTCTTGATGTTGTAGGTTTCTTCTCTGCATGCCGTTTTTTAGGATTTTAAGGAAAGGATGGAGGTTCAGCAGGAATAGCACAACCGTGTTGTCGAGCTTGAGGCACACGTAATGGATGTCTCCGGCCGTTTGGAGGGGGAATTATACCCCACCTATTTGACTACTTTGGCCGGAAGAAGGTGGCTCCTGACTCATGGGATACAACTTGCTCTCCTTAAATGTTTGAAATCTCCTGAGTACCAAGGCATTCTGGGTCATGCTTTGGGTCGGGCTGTTGATTTTGGTATGCAGGAAGGCCTAGAAGCCGGTCATGAGCATGGGATTACCGGAAGAAGTCTCTCCGCGGTTGATGCTTACAGCTCGGAGGCTGCCAAAGCACGCTATGTTGACGCGGTTAAAGCCCTCGAGGATGTAGACTTCCCCTTTGTAAGTTTTTTGAAGTCTAAAAAGGATGCTGGGATGGATGAGGTTCTGGATAGCTTCCTACTAGACGGACCCCTTGCTGGCATTCCGGAAGCTGCTTATTTACAGCCATACATTGAGCAGCTTTCCGTTCCTATTTACCATGCTGTTGATACAACGGTCGTCGGGGAGACTTCCTTGTCCTTTGCTTTGATGAACGTCCATGCCCGTGCTGAGGGGGCCAAGAAGCATGCTGTGGCTCTCCGCCAATTGATGATGGATATAGTCTCTGCTCCTCTGTCTTCCCAGACTTGGGTGGGTGAGGCTAGTACTTCCGTGGCCCCTCTCTCCGTCGAGGATTATGATGAAGAAGACACGGATAAGGCCCTGGGAAGCGTCCTTGTCATCCCTAAATTTGAGACTTGTCACTTTTAGCTTCATGTTTGTGCCGTGACCTTATGTGGTCTGTTACGGCGGCTAGTTGTATCTTGAACACTTGTACATTTCTCTTTTTATATGCCGCGACCGTGTGTGGCTATTTCTATTTGCGGCTTGTAAGTAATGTGAACGTGCGCTTTTTTACCGCGGCCGTATGTTGGCCTTTTTGTTGCGGTTTCTAGCTTTAACACGTATGTTGCTACCTTTTTATTATTACTGTTGTACGTTCGTAATAGATAGTCTTATGAATATTTGTGGGTCATTATCCCAGTGCCGGGTTTGCAATACCTCTTACACACCTGAGCTAGTTTTGAGGTTGCTCAACCTTTATTATACGTGATAATAAAATTGTGGAGCGTGGCTCCTTGCGTGCGCGTCTTATCAATTGATATAACTTTGCAAAGCAAAAATAATTTTAGGACTTAAAACTTGTGAGGGTAGCTAATCCCCACCTTTTCATTAAGATTTAAAAGACATTACAAATACAGGTAAATTGAAATATTACCTTCCGGAGCATTATACGTGCCCGACGGGTGCTTACACTTCATGTATATAACATTTTTTAAGATTACAGATGTTCCATGTTCGCGGAAGTTCATTCCCTTTTCGATTTTTAAGCTTGTATGCTCCCTTTCCTAATGCTTCCGTGACTTCATACGGTCCTTCCCATTTAGGTCCAAGTTTACCTCTGTCCGTGGCGTGGCTTGCGTCATTGTTACGGTAGACCATGTCCCCTGGTTTAAAGCTTGTGTCGCGGACTTTGGAGTTGTAGTATTTTTCCATCTTAGCCTTGCTTTTCGCCTCTTGAATTGCTGCTTGCTCTCTTTTTTCCTCTATGAGGTCCAAATTTATTTCCAAAGCTTCGTCATTCCCTGTCAAGTCTACTTCCGCAGTCCGGAGTGTTGGCATGCCTATTTCCGCTGGTATGACTGCTTCCGTGCCGTATGTTAGTGAAAACGGTGTCTCTCCATTGCTTGATTTGATCATGGTGCGGTGTGCCCATAGGACGTGTGAGAGTTCTCCTATCCAATCCTTGCTTCTTTCATCCAATCGAGCTTTGATTCCTTCTCCCAAACTTCTGTTTGCTCTTTCGACCAAGCCATTTGTTTGTGGATGCTTCACAGAGGCGAAACACTGGCGGATACATAGTTTTTCACACCAGTCTTTGAATGGGTTGTCACGAAACTGTTTTCCATTATCCGATACAATCTCCCCTGGTAGTCTGAATCTGCAGACAATGTTGTCCCATACGAATTTCTTCACTTGATTACCCGTGATAGTCGCGACGGGCTTTGCCTCAATCCATTTGATAAAGTAGTCAATGACTACAATTAAAAACTTGACTTTGCCTGGACCTTCCGGCAAAGGTCCGGCTATGTCGATCCCCCATTTGTAGAATGGTCACGGAGACGTGATGGGGGTTAAGTTCTGTTGCGTATTTCTTAGAATGGGGCGATAGACTTGGCAGTCATTGCATTCCCTTATTAGTTTCCGCGCGTCTATGTGCATCGTTGGCCAGTAATATCCTGTCCGGAGAGCCTTAGCGACCACGGATATGGGACCGGAGTGCATGCTGCAAGATCCTTCGTGTATTTCTCTAAGGACGTAGTTTGCTTGAAGTGGTCCGACATATCAGAGCCATGGTCCCAAGAAAGATTTCTTGTATAAGGTTCCATTGATCACGGCGTACCTGGATGCCTTGCGATGTACCACCCTTGCTTTCTTTTTGTCTTTTGGAAGGATTTCCTTTGTGAGGTATTCGCATATGGGTGTCATCCATGTGTGTCCTTCCTCTTCCACTATAACGAGGACTTCCTTCTCATTTATAGACTTTTCATTTAGTTCCTCCACAAGTACTTGCTTGCTAAGATGTGCGAAGCTTGTAGATGCAATTTTGCTTAGGGCATCCGCCTTCTTGTTCTTGCTCTGTGGTACTTGGTTGATGGAAAATTCTTTGAAGTTACTTGTGAGCGTTTTTACCTTTTCCAAGTAGTGGACCATACCTGACTCCTTTGCAACGTAAGACCCATTGACCTGGTTGGCTACAACTCGTGAGTCTACGTTTGCTTGAAGGTTTTTTACACCCATTTGTTCTGCGATCCGGAGACCGGCTATTAATGCTTAATACTCAGCTTCGTTGTTGGTGGCCTCAAACCTAAACCTCATGGCGTATGTGAATTCGACCCCTTCCGGGTTTGTTAGTATTAGCCCGGCTCCAGAACCATCTATACAGGATGACCCATCTGTGAACAAAGTCCAAGGTTCCGGTAGTTCTTCTGGTTCTGTCATGAGTTCATCCGGGGATTCTTCCTCCGGTCGTTCCACGATAAAATCCGCCAATATTTGTCCTTTGAACGATATCATTGGCTTGTATTGGATGTCATATCCTTCTAGCTCAAATTTCCACTTTAGCATTCTTCCGGTGATTTCTGAGTTTGACAGTAGTTGTTTTATCGGCTGATCTGTGATTACAATAATTGTGTGTGCCTGGAAGTATCTTTTCAGCCGTCTGCTTGCGTTGAGCAAGGCTAACACCAGCTTTTCCATGGGGGTGTAGTTGATCTCTGACCCTCGTAAGGCGCGGCTCACAAAGTACACTGGCATTTGCTTGCCTTCCCTTTCGGTCATTAAGACTGCACTAATAGCTTCCTTGGCCGCGACTAAGTATATGATTAGCTCCTCCCTTTGCTTTGGTGCGGTCAGCATTGGGAGATCCGCGATGAGTTTCTTCATCTGTATGAAGGCTATTTTGGCTTCCTGAGTCAATTGGAAATCGCTCTTCTTTGTGCACTTCTTTAGGATTTTGAAGAACGGTAGTGATTTTTCAGCTGATTTTGACAGAAATCTGTTTAAACTTGCTAGTTTCCTGTTCAGCTTTTGTACATCTTTAAGGCATCCCGGAGACAGTAAGCTAAGGACCGCGTTTGCTTTGTCTGGACATACTTTTAGCCCGTCAGCGTTTACTTTGTAGCCCAAGAACATCCCCTCCTGCATTCAAAAGGTGCATTTTTTTGGATTTAGCTTCATGTTTATTTGCTGGAGAGTTTTGAATGTTTCTGCTGTGTCTCGGATAATTTCTTCTTCCGTATGGCTTTTTATGACCAAGTCGTCGACATATACTTCCAGGTTGCGTCCGATCTGCTTTTGGAACGCCATGTCTACTAAGCGTTGATAGGTTGCCCCGGCATTCTTTAGGCCGAACGGCATCTTTGTGTAACAGAATATCCATTGGCTCGTGATGAATGCTGTTTTTTCTTCATCATCCTCTGCCATTTTGATTTGGTGGTACCCTTTGTATGCGTCCAGGAAGCACTTGAGAGGGTATCCGCAAAGAGAATCCACTTTCCAATCTATCTTCGGCAGGGGATAACCATCTTGAGGACATGCTTTGTTTAGATCTTTGAAATCCACACACATTCGCCAGCTCCCATCGTGTTTCTTGACCATGACTGGGTTAGATAGCCAGCTGTGATAATGGACTTCTTTCATGATTCCGGCATCTACCAATTTTTCCACTTCATCCTGGATCGCTTTATTTCTTTCCGGCGCTTGCCCCCTTTTATTTTGTCTGATAGGTAGACATCCTTCTCGGACATTTAGGCGGTGTTCCGCTATGTGCCGCGGGACGCCCGTCATGTCTGCTGGCTTCCAGGCAAAAACATCCAAGTTTTGTATGAGCAAAGCACATAGTTCTTTGCGTCCTTTTTCTGTTAGGGTAGATCCTATGGCTATTGTATGCTCAGGGTATTCAGGATGAATGACCACTTTTATCTTCTCCTCCAATACCTGACTGGCCACTGGGTGTTGTGTGTTAGGTCCAGAGATCATTGCACATTCCATCAGGATGACTCTACTGCTTCGTATCGTCACCGTTCCTCCTTTGACTGGGAATTTTAACATTCCGTGTGCCGTGGATGGTACGACACGGATCTTTCTTATACCCGTTCTGCCTATTATTCCATTGTGTTGGGATGGTGACCTGATAACCATGAAGTTCATCCATGCGGAAGTGGAATGCTCTTCGTCACCTATCTTTACTAGTAGGGATATCTGGCCTATCGGCCAAATGGTTTCTCCATTGAATCCTATGAGTGATGTGGTAGCTGGGATCATTTGGCTTCTTATTTCTGGCCGGAGCCTAACGAAGCAATGTTCGTATAGAACTTTTGAGGACGCTCCTCCGTCCACGTATATCCGGTGTACGAAGTGCCCTCCTATTTTAGCTTCGATGATCATTGGTCCTTCCGTTCCATCTTCCTCTCCTAAAGACGGAAAAGAGATTACTGTCTCCGGAGAGAAACTCTGGGTGACCCTTTGTTTGGCTACCCTCTCCCACAGTTGAATCATCAAGATGGCTAGGGGCTTATCTTTTCCGGCCGTTTCCCCCTTCTTTTGTATCTTTGGCTTGTCGTTCTGTTTTAATTCTTTGATGAATTGCGACAATATACCTGACTTAATCATCTCGTCTATCTGCTTCCTCAGCTGCATGCATTCGTCCGTGCTATGCCCCGTATCCGCGTGGAATTAACAGTACTTGTTTTGATCCCTTTTTTCCACAAGAGTTACCATTGGTGGTGGAGCCTTGAATTTTCCTTTTTCTAAAGCGAAAATTTCTTTCGGGGTTTTCGTAAGGAGTGAAAACCTATCTGGCTTCCGATCCGACCTTTGCTTGTTTTTGAAACCCTTTTTGAAATTTGGCTTGTTTCCTTCTTCTGGTTGCCTCCATGGCGCGGGTGCTTTTTTCCGACTATGACTGAATGCGGCGACTTCCCCTTGTAGAAAAGACGTAGTCACCTTGTACATTTGGTCCATTGATCTTGGGATTTTCTAGTATAAACGTTTGATCAACTCAGGGTGGGTTATCCTGTGCAAGAATCCAAAGATCTTCATGCATTCCGGTGCTCCTTCCACGTCCAGGACTTCTGCTTTGTATCTTTCCATAAAGTCCTCCGTGGATTCTCCATTTCTTTGCTTGATATGGTGTATTTCCACCGAATCCTTGATGTGTTTTGTTTGCTGGAGATAATTTTCCCTGAATGCTGCTCTTAGATCTTCATAGCTGTCAATGGATTCTTTTGGGAGCTTGTCGAACCAGACCCTAGCATTTCCAGTGAGCGTTGAGTTGAACATATGGCACCACGTTGGCATTGCCCACCTCTCTGTTTTTGCAGCAGACTGGAATAGCTTTAAGTGGTCTTCCGGATCCCCGCTTCCGTCGTATGTCTTGACATGGCTAGGCATCCTTGTCCTTGGGAAATCGAAATGCCGGATCCGAGGTGTGAAAGGGTTTCTTTCCTCACACGTCCAAGGCTGAGAGAGATCATCTTCGTAGGTGTTTGACCTGTGCCTCTTTGATTTGGATTTCCAGTGACCTCCCTCGCTGTCTTCACTCTCCGAATATCTGCTGTTTCCTCGGGGCGATGTGCCCCTGTGATGATGCTTCCTTGGTTGCACTTCGGTTCCCTTCGCGTGGGAACTGTGGCGGCTGTCAGAACGTGCGGATGCGCTTTGTTCTTTTCCCCCAACCTATTGAATACACCACCCTCCTTCCGCGGCCTGGGCCCAGGTGAAGGAGGTCTGTTTCGTCTGAGTCTTCTGAAGACACTGGCAATTGGTGATGGGCTTCGGGAGTGCTTACTTCCATGCTTCCTTCTCGGCTCTGTCCGGGCGGTTGGCGTCTTAGATTCAGATAAGTGCGACTCTTCGTGATTTATTGGATTTCTTCCGGATTCATCACCGTAGAATAGGCGTGCCTTTACTGCGTTGAGCTTATCTTTCTACTCTTTTTCTTTTTGCATTTTTTCAGCGATGAGCGGCAGCAGTTGGTGGTAGTTTTTGTCGCACAGTTCTCTTAGGACCTCGTCAGACGTAGGCTCCTCGAGACCTTGTGGGCCACTTCTTCCCCCGGTGTTTCGCATGGCGGACGTGGGAATGGTCGAGGTGTACTGTTCGCGAGTGCTCATGATGAGTATTTTAGAAAACGTGGTTGTGTTAGGCTCCCACGGATGGCGCCACTTGTTAGTACAAAATAAGTGTCAGGCTTAGAATAAGGCTCAAATCCTTTGTTGAACCGGGCCTTCGAATGATTTGAGTGTCAGATCTTGTACTAGAGCAAGAGAGATGAGATGATTTCATGCACAATCAAATAAAAACCGTTAGCCTTACCGTGAGGACGGACCCCACGATTAGACTCCGACGTGAGAGTAAGTAAACATGTAGAGAGAGAAAGTGTGTGTATGTAGAGTGAGAAAATCATCATGTTCTTTGTGTCAGAGGTCCCTTTTATAAGCGAGTGAAATATTAGGGTTTTCTAATATTTCGTTTGTTTCGTTAGTGGTCGGAGTGGGTCCCTTGTCGGGCAAGGTTCCACAGTAATCGTGTGTACGGATGCGTGTGTTTTCCGCGGACGGAAGTAGCCTATAGTTAGGTCCACGTCCGTTTTGCTGTGTCCGGGCCGTTACCAGTGCAGGATTGGGTTTAGTTTCGGTCTATGACTGCTACGTTGGGCCCATGAGCCCAAGTGGCAGTGTGACCCAAGCCCGGAGGCTTGGTATACCTACTATACGTCATCAGTGGTTATATCAAGCTACAGATTAAAGTTCACTTCACATTCTTCTTTTATCTCCCCTCCTACACTCTTACAACAATTTCGACCCACATCCGTGACTACGAACTTTACTCCTTAAGACATGAAATGATTAGAAATCCAACCATGCATATAAGCATGCATTTAAATGACAAGATATAATTAACTAAACTGATCATAACTATAAAATCCACACCATGATTAGAAATGAAGTTTTGTGGCTAGATTTTGTTCTTGTTTGACCTCCTAACATTTTACTTACACCATTGAGTTTATTCTAATTATAGAAACCACACAATAAACTAATAAGACGTATCATCACAACATTAAACCAAACACAACTATATATATACACATACAAAACCAATAATACCTTAGTCTGTCTTATTCCGACCAACAAATTTGTTTCCTCACCACCACCCTCCTCCTCCGGTGAAAATAAAGAAGGAACCTCCTTCTAGGAGGCGGAGGGGGTGATCGTTCGACGACATCCACCCGTCGATCACTGATCAAACGATCATGGGGATGAAGAAAAGAGGAGGGTCGTCTGTGAACACATTGGTTGCATGGGTTCGCATGCAACCATTGAAGATGAAGATGTTGTTTGTTATTATTTTGATGATTTCTTCACTTGCTTTTCTTAGAGGTTTCGTTAAGAATTATAATAAGCTTTTTGTTGTGTCGGAATCAGTTCATGCTATAGGAATATTTGCGTTGGTTTACAAGCTCAACACCCTAAAAACTTGTTCCGGTATGTATTTATTAAATGAACGAACATTAATATCTATCATTTTCTTTTTTAGAAATACAAATATTCACACACCTGTGTATACCACCTTTCATGTCACATAAGTCTCAGTTGTGGAATTACAACAACAAATGTATTAGAGATGTGTGCTTAATATCATCGAATAATAAACATACTAATATGAAATTGTTGTTCACAATCCTTGAATTTTTTCCCTTACAGGCCTTTCGTTGCAAACACAAGAGCTCACGGCTATAGTTATGGCTGTAAGAACTCTTTGTAGCTTTGAAATTGGACATAATATTCACACTTTTCTCGACATCACTGCGTTGGTCTCTACTGCTTGGGTCATTTACATGATGCGATGTAAGCTATATGTGTCGTATAATGAGCATCTCGACAAAACGCCAAAATCTTATTTGGTAAACACATCCTTTTGTCTCTTTTCTTTTTCTGTTTATAAACTATAACTTTGAATTATTTACCACTTCCGTAAGTAGTATCATGTTTTAGATTGGATAGACATATTTGAATATTATCTCTTATATATTTGTATAGACCCGTTTTATTGTAACTAAAAAAAGGATTTTCAATTATTCAAAGTTGCATAATCACTTTTTGAACTAATATCCACACATCCGTAGATTCATATTGTTCTGGGTCAAACTTTTGTATCATCGTCTTTCTAACAAGCATTATCATTTTCGTGTCTCATTTGTACAGTTGGTTCCTTGTGCTATTATGGCCGTACTTGTTCACCCGAACAGCTCATTTCCTCTTTACACTAAGTTGATGTGGGCATTCAGCGTGTACTTGGAGGCGATTGCGGTGGTTCCACAACTCCGTATGATGCAAAGAACACAGGTTTGCGTTTTTTCAAACACATATTCTAATAAAACCATAATATTATGCATATGCTAGAGGTTACATGATTATGAACTTATTCATGATTCATACAACGTGTTGCACATTTCAGATGATTGAACCATTTACCGCCTTATACGTGTTTGCACTTGGAGTGTCGAGATTTTTTGGGGCAGCCTATTGGATTCTCCGGGTTAGTTTCCATTCATGTACATTAAGTTTCTTGCAAGAAATTCATCACACACTTGAATAT
This sequence comes from Tanacetum coccineum, assembly GCA_026074375.1. Lineage (NCBI taxonomy): Eukaryota > Viridiplantae > Streptophyta > Magnoliopsida > Asterales > Asteraceae > Tanacetum > Tanacetum coccineum. The sequence continues at coordinate 31,727 of BQNB010022942.1, read as the reverse complement.
TTAATAATATTTAGATTCATGTACTTTTAAGGTTTGCATGTTCCCATTTTCAGTATAACTTTTAAATGACCAATTTGAAAACAACCTAAATTTGATCTCTCACTTTCTTCAGGTATATGAATCAACTGAAACATATCTGTTTTTACTCGGACGTGGCTACTTTTGGGTCCCCATGGTTTTGGTATCAGAGACCATTCAAACGTTCATATTGGCTGACTTTTGTTACTATTATCTTAAAAGGTAAACTTGCCTTCTTGCCACCACTCTCTTTAGATGATATACCAAATTTAATACCCGATTAACGTTATTGCATTTTTTGCAGCATCGTAAGTGGTAGTCGCTTGGTGAGAGTACCACGGGTATGACACATGGTTTTAAAGTTTACAGGGTCGAAGTTTATAGTATGTAAATGTAAGGGTATTGGGTTTATCTATTTTTTTTTTGTTAAATTTATATGATTTTGACTGAAATATTGTTTAGACACTCTTTAATCTCATTGCAATGAGAGTAAGGTTTTAACCACTTTATGATCAGATTAAGACATTGTGCTTATTCTGGTGTTTTATTGAGATTCATGTAATTATTTTCAGTTATAACATTAAAATTTTGACATTCTATATTTCTTCAGTGGTACTAGTGTTTTAATCTGCATTTCTTGCTTGACTTATGAATGATAGCTTTGCCGGGCACCTATCTAAACAAAACCGATCTCTGAGTTTAAACCATTCAGCAATGAACACTACTTCCATGGCCGGACACTTACCACCAACCCCACGGTTTTTGGTTTTCGAACTAATAAGTCCCTCACTTATTAATTAATGTCTATTAGTTAATTATAGCGACTAACGGTATAATTAACCACAATTTATTATTTAGTGAAACATATTAATAAAATTAATGAAAATACATAGTATATATTAATTACATTAATAAACGTATTCTCTATGTATACGTGTGTTCCCCCGATAGGCTGACGTATTTCTTAGCCGTATAAATATTAACTATGCAACGAGCATATACCAACAGCTCACACTTGCGAGTGTCATAACTTAATAACTTATACTAACAATGGTTAGCGTCTAAAACATCTCATTATAATGTTTTATTATTTATTATTAAACATCCCTTTGTTTCAGATACTTGTTGTGGAGTCTGATAGAACTCCTTAGATCGTTTAAGCTCAGTTTGATTAGAACTTATATCTAGGATTAACAATAACAATGATAACAATATGCACATCGGAATTAAATAAAGAACATCAATGTTATTTGAACAAGGTTTTATATTCATACATTTCCACCAAGCCTCAAATCTACATGATCAGTATAGATCGTGTTACCACCTGTAACAGGGATCAAGGAAAACCTTGATTACCTTGAGGCTATACCACACCACTATAGACGTCTACATCTCTAACTTGTGCGCGCACACACACACGTTTTCTTTTCAGTGTACACCTAAAACATACGACCTATATCTGTTTATATACTAGAGATATTAGGTTTTACAAAGGATAAGAACAAATAATATCTTTTACACTTTTAATAATATTTTCTATATCTTCTATCTGAATAAGGAGATCTTTTAGAATCTTCAAAATCTTCTATCTTTTGAAGAATTCCAGCTTTGCATTTAAGTCATTTTGTTTCATTCTTTTATTCACTTTGTCTCATCAAATCAAGAATCCCAACAATCTTCCCCTATTTGATGATGACAAAACAAACATGTTCTTGTACGAACTTCATCATAAAGCCTTTAATCAAAGCTTCCCCTGAAGTTGAGATCATGGATATCCCTGAATGAAACAAAACTTCTTAATTCAGACTTCCTTTGTAACATGCCACACCAAGGATCTATAAGTTGCAACCTGTTAATATTTCTTCCCCTTTTTGTCATAATTCAATAGGGCACATATGAATATAAGTAACTTTGATCTTGACCACTACAAACCAATATCACAGTTTTAATCCAAGTCTTCTAACTCCTCAAATTACCCACCATTAAGCGCAATAAGAAAAATAAACTTGAGTAGTAAAAACTCACACCAGCAGTAGTAATAATGACTAGCAGCAGTAAAAACCTTCACCTCAATGTCACATGTAAATGGTTAAACATTTTAACAATAAGCTTCTCCTGCAACCCATATGTTAACCATTTATTGAATCTTCAATTCTGTAGACTCTATGTAATGATCACTGATGAAGAAAACTAAGTATAACCAACTTGATGCTGAAGTAGAATAACCCAAACTTGTGTCTTATATCTTGTACTATCCACGTGACTCTAAACTTATAAATAAATCTGTGAAATATAAGTAGATCGCAACCTCTTAACAAAAATTATCATCTTCTATGAGACACATACCAAGTGATAGCAAATGTACGCATTGAGCACCATAAGATAAATCACACACCATTGCTAGATTTTCACAAGTCTTCGTCATAACATTGAAAACACAAACAAGTTACCTCCAAATGTTGTAAGCCATTTGAGATATGATAAAACACGTACCCAAGTAATTCCACTTCACCGTCAAATAAATCATAAACAATCTTTTTCGTAACCAATTAGTCCAAGAAATCCAAAAACGAGCCTTTTAAACATTTAAGAACATTTACATGAATTTGAATTATTAGCTTCCCCTTAAACCAAGCAGTAGTAACCAATAGTAGAAAACATCTTTCTATTGGCAGTATTAAATATATAAGCAACACAAACCTTAGTTTAAGTCCAACAGTAGTAACTGCTAAAATTTACCCTAGCAGCAGAAACTTAATACTGGCAGCATTAACAATATGCTAGCAGTATTAATCATACTAGCAACACTAAGTATAAACTGGTAGCATTAACCTTTAGTGATAGCAACATTAACATGAACTAGCAACACTAATCTTCCTTTGGCAGCATTAACCAGTTACTTGGCAGTATTAACGTCTCCTGGCAGCACTAATTTACATAAGCAGCACTAATAATCGTAAGCAGCAGCACTAACCTTCAAAGATAAGGCTAGCAGTATAATGTTTACCTTGGCAGTAGAAACATCAACGCGAGCAGTACTAACTTGTAACCGCTGTTTAAGGATACCTTTTTAAGTATCCAAACAATGCTTTTTAGTGTACAAAGTTGTCACGAATCCGTCATAAATTAGCATTCTCCTTCAACTGCTAATGATTCTCCTTCATATCACCCCATAACACTCTTTCATATTCATCCTCTGGCCTTGTATTCCCATGTTAGCTTTAACCAACTTTCAGAGGGTCTCCAAGTCTTCTCTATCAATATTCTGGAGCATCTTGATCATTGATAAGTATCTTTTTGAACTTCCATCAGCTCTTATCAATTGAAAGTATACAAACTTTCCTTCTTTGACAATCTTGTATTTAACAATCACTAGAGGTTTGGTGGCTAGAGGTATAGCATCAATTGCTACCTCATCATCTTTAACTATCTCAATATGCTTTTTCATCTCTGCCTCCTCTTGATCATCATCTTTTTCAGCTTCTACATGCTCATCTATCTTCTGCTTCTTTGAGTTATCAGATTCAAGCTCATCCCCTGCTCTTTTAGAACTTCCTTCTGTTCTTGTCTCACTGCTTTTCATCAACTCTGTATTCATGTCTACAAAAGTGTTTACCCTTTTCATCTCTTTATCAAACATCTCCTGGATCTCATCATAACTTTTGCTCTTCAGCTGATTGTGTTTGTATCCAGCCATGTTCTTCAAATAGGTAGACATTGTATTTCTCTTTTGTGCCTTAGTTGGTGGCTTGCTCCTTTTCTCTTGAGCTCTTAATGCTGCAAAGTGTTTCTTTCTCTTCTCCAAGAGTTCTACAAACAATTTTGACTTTTCTTCAATACTCAACTGTTCTTGTTCTTCTGTTTGCATTTGTTGAGCCAATTGAAAGTCAGCATCCATCATAGCTTGTGTGTTATCCCATGATTCAAGTAAAGCTATGTTGGCTTTTTCTTCCTTTAGTCTTGAAATCCTCTCTTCTTCTTCCAATTCAGCTTGTAGTTGAGCTTTAAGATTTCTAGCAACTTCTTCATCCATTGCAATTTGATCTTTCTTCTTCAAAGGTTTTTCAAGCTCAATCATTTTTGCCCTGCCTTTGTCTTTAGCCTGTGGAAGTTGTGATGCTTGTAAAGGTGATGATGTTGTTTTGAATTCACTTGGCTCTTGAACTACAACCCCTCTAGCCTTGGGTCTAGTAGTTGTAGTTGTTGTAGCAGCAAATGTAACAATTTTGGGTTTAGCTGCTTTGATTTCTATTAGAGTCTGAGCCAGAGTCAACTCATCAATAGTTGTTGTTGGAGCATTGGCAGTAGTAACTTCAACATTAGTAGTAGTAACTACTTCACCAGCAGTAGTAACTGGATCAGCAGCACTAACTTCCTTTTCAGCAACTTCTTTTTCCTGCTCTTTCAACACATCTGTATCAAACATCAGGTTGTCATCATTCATCTCTTGAGTCTCATCCACCAAAGTCACTTCTGCATCAGCATCAAGATCATCAATTTTCCTCTCCTGTTTGGATGCATCCTCTTGAGCACCCAAACTAACATCAGTAGAGGATTCTATTCTGCTAGCTAAACCAACCTTCCTTAATCTCTTGAACCCTGGTGTTCTTGACTTCCTTCTCTTTTCCAAACTCTTCACTCTTCTTTTCAAGCTCTCAATCTCCAAAGCTTGATTAGATTTTGTAGTCTCCAGAGCAAGAACTCTTGATTGTAATTGGGTACAAAGATCCATCAATTCAGTAAGTTGCATTCTATCCTTACCACTTTGAGGTAGATCATAGGAAGGGGTAGCTACATGCTCCGCATTGATAGCCTCATCAGGGATAGGCTCTGTAGGACCAATGTCCTTCCTCTGTTTCTTTATTGACTTTTTCTTTTGAGGTTTAGATAAAGATGGTTGAGTATGGATGGGTATGTAATGAGAATCAGTAGGAGCAGCTGAATCTTAACCCATGTCTTTAGTAGCTGATCCGTCCAAACCACACCTTAAAATATATATAATATATAATAGAATATAAAATATATATAGTAAGAGTGATCTGAAACAGAATCAATAAAACCGAGAAGTAGTATAGAATGTTCCCGGGTCGTTTATCCCCAACGAGGCTGGACTGGAGAATCGATACAGTCGAAGATTTGAGTTTGAAGGAGAAAAATGATTTGAGAGTGCAGGAAGTTAAATTAAACAATAATAAACAAAAACGTTTAAGAAAAACCTAAAAATTATGAAATTAAGCTAAAAAACGAAAGCACGAATCCCGAACAAAGGGGGAAAAACCTAAAATCTTTAAAATTAACCCTACGAAGAAATTTTTGCTTCTAAACTACTCTAGGGAACAAATAACGAAGAATGAAAAAGACTAGACCGAAAACGGAGTTCGTTTGACCCAAAAACGAGTCAAGACAAAATCCCGTACCCGGACCGCTCTTTAAAAAATGAAAAGTTGTAAAAATGACTTTACGAAAACTTTTAAATTTTTCCTACAAACTAGATGACAAAATAAAATTTTCTAAAAAAGAAAAATATTTTTTTGATAATTTTTGTATTTTTTATGAATTTTTAAAACTTTTAACTAAATTAAATTATAAAAAATACTAAATAACTTCGAAAAATTCTGAAAAATTTACTAAAAATACTTTACACTATAAAAATCCTACGAAAAATAAAAAACAAAAAGTTGCTTAACAAATAAGCCCGAAAATAAGCTTATACAGCTTATAAGCTTATAAGCCGAAAACTACTATAAGTATTCAAGCCCTTGGGACTATAACGAAAAAGTCCCAAGGGCGCAGCGGTAAGGAGTGTATGAAAGGGGGATCGTATCGAGAGGTCCCGGGTTCGAGTCTTGCTCACCCGGACCTCTTGTCTTTCCCTCTTTTTTTTTTTTGAAAACTTTGAAAAGCAAAGTTGTTAAGCTCGTGGGGCTTAACAACTTTGTCAACTACGACTTTTTCTAAAAAGCTCTAAATAAGCTGAAAAATCAGCTTAAAAGTGACAGAATAGCTTAAAGTGGCTTAAAGGCTTGGAAAAGCTAAGTCATTTGGACTTGTGGTCGTTTTAAGCTAAGATTTGGACAAAAAGCTAAAAGGACTCCTAAACTACTCGTGGGTTGTCAACTACGACTTTTTCTAAAAAGCTCTAAATAAGCTGAAAAATCTGCTTAAAAATGACAGAATAGCTTAAAGTGGCTTAAAGCTAAAATTGAGCTAAGTCATTTGGGACACCTTGGGCAAATAAGCTAGGTAAAAGGAGTAATAAGCAAAGATCTTAACAATCTATCCCAAATAAGCTGTAGGAGCACAAAGGAGCTTATGACATAAGCTAAATAAGCCAAAATGAAAATTAAGCAATCCTACTCTAACCTAAGCTAAAAACAGTCAAGAGGCAAGTTTGAGCTTAAAAATAAGCCAACAAATAAGCTCTTTAAAGGCTGAAATTCAACAAGCTTATCCAAGGGCTTATAAGCTCTCAAGACAAGCCAAGAAGTTGGACTTTAGAACACTTAAAGCTTATGAAAAAGAAGCTTAAAGTCTCCCCTTTGCACCAGGGGAGATTTAAGGCTAAACTCAAGGGCTTATTTGACAGCTTATTTAAAGCTGTCAAATAAGCTTAAATTAAAAAGAAAAATGAAAACAGCTAAAGTACTCTAGCTAAACAACTTGTGCACCAATTTTGACTTTCTAAAAACCATTTTAACTTGCTGAATTTTAACAGTGAAAAAGAGGTTTGGATTTTTAAAACTGCTCCAAGCAAACTTGGTGGAATTGACTCAAAAAGTCAAATGACACCAAGGGTTTGTTATAGCTTGTTTTAACACACAAAATACACACCTTTTTTGAACCCTTAACTCAAAATCCAAGTGCTTATGGATATAAGCACTTGTGGCTTTTAAAAAAATCACAGTTTAAAAAGATGGTTTAGAAAAACTTTAAAAAACAATTTTGACACTAAAAATACTTATAAAGACAGCTTAAATGAGCTTAAAAGCTTAAGCTAAAACTACTAAGTGACCTCAACCCAAACACAAAACCATTTTGACCCGTTTTCCAAGTTATCCCAAACACTCCTTTATTTAAACTGTCAAAACTAATGCAGCATTCAAATCCATTTTATCACTAAATCAGCTGAAGCTTTTTATCTACTATTACTAGAAATCATCTTCTTAAGCTATTAAAAGACTTAAACCTACAGCTTATGTGTAAAGATAAGCTAGTTACTCTCCTAAGCTATTAGACTAATGATGACAGAAATGAGTATTTAAATTCTTAATGAACTAAAACTATAACAACTCAATTCATTTGCATCTCTAAGCTAATTAAACAAATCTAAACATATTTAAACACAAAGAAGAACAAAAACATAAGCTAATTGAGTAAGCCAAATTTAAGCTAAAATGAAATGTTCAAGATAAAACCTGGAAATTGAATGTCTCAGACCTAGCCACTCTATCTGAGTGAGTGGCTTTAGAAAACATGAACCTATGGCTCCCTAGCCTCTAAACCTGAGCTTAAAAACTCATTAAGCTAATATTAGCTTATTACTCTTTGAATCTTCCAAAGTGAATCAAATGAACTTAAGTGATCATGCTTTGATGTGAAATGAATAAAATGAGTAAATGAATTACTAAAACAAAGTTTTGACTAAATTTGAGCTTATGAACAAAAATTAGCTCAAAAGAGCTTATGAGAGCTTTTTGAAAGAGCACAATGACATATGATGAAGTAAAAGCTCAATTTAGCTTTTAAGAACTGAATTGAGTCAATCTTATATAAAAAACACTTGTATAACAGAATTGAAAGCTAAAAAGTAGAAACAAGCTTATTGAAGCTTGTTTGACTTTTTCTTTGACTTTTTTTTAAAAAAAAACTTTGACTATTGTAAGTAAACTGAGAAAAGCTTATGAGAGCAACTAGAAAAGCTTATAGAACAGTATTGAAGTAAAAATGAGAGCTTAAACTGAAAATAGACTTGATATTAAAAAAAACGATTACAAGAATTCTAAAGAAAATTACAATTCGAAATTAAAACGGCTAACTCACTTGAACTGAAAAACTATTTAAAAAACTACCTTCGAACTACTACTTTGCCACAATGGGCTTACAATAGCTTAAATAAAAAAAACGAGCTAGGGCTTCCTCTCTCTTGTCTTCCTTTGGTGTGCTTCTTTGTAGACACAACAAGAGGGTTGTGTTTGTTGTGAGAGTGTAAAGTCAATGCACATCCTGTCCCTTGGTTTTTCTTGGTGTTTGTTCGGATCATCTAAACCATCGAAATAAGTCTTGGGGAGTTGTGGGATTGCCAAATGGGATTAGGGTTTTAGTGGAGGAGGGGGGAAAGTTTTATCCATGGGGTGGTTTGGGTTGCAGGGTAAAAGAGGGGAAGAAATCTCGTGATTTGGTCCTGGGTTTTTGGGTTTCAAAAGTGGCGGGAAAGGTTTATAAAGGGTAGGGGTGACAGGTAAAAGATTTGTGGGTTTTGACAACATTAGTCCCTCAAAGATATATAACTTGTTGCATCCATGGTCCTTGGTGTTAAATAACTTTGGGGACTTGGCAAAATAAGTCCCCAAAAGTTATAACATTGATTGCATAAACCGTCCTTGGTGGCTATAAGTCTTAGGACTTGACAGAAATGGCCCTTGGAGTTAAACTTTGGCATTTAGGCAGTTTCCCCCCTTGTCTTTCTTTTTCTCTTTTCTTGTGTAAATATAACTTAGGGAATTTGCAATTTCAGTCCCTATAGTTATATTTTTTTCTTCTTTGACTTTCTTTTGACTTGACCATGTCGGTGTTGACTTTGACTTTGACCAGTTGACTTTTCTGTTGACTTTTTGACTTGATTGACTTTTCGGCTTCGATTTGGCTTTGTCTTTCACAGTCTTTTCCATTCCGAGTCCGGTTTTGTCGTTTTGGCTTTGTTTTTCGTCCTTTTCTTAGTTATCCGTTCCTGCACAATACAATTAGCAAAACAAGCATATATTTGGCATTTTAAGTCCGTTTTTGGTTATTTTAGCTCGTTTTTCATGGAAAATGGTATGTGTATTTAAGCACATACCATGCACATGCACTAATTATGAATAAAACACAATATTTTTGGTAATCAAAAGTTAGACAAGGTTACAACACAACGTAATCTGCAATTTAAAAAGTAGTGATAAACAATAATATTGGACGGAAATGACTTCGTCACTCCTCGAATACAGTTGCAATAACCACAGTTCCCTGTTAATCAGTAAAATAACTCTTGTGAGCAAAGAGAATTCTTAAGAAATCTCTTGACAGGGTTCGTAGCTGTACTATCCGTTCTCGTTACCTGACGGCTCAAAGCAACAACACGTAAGAGTAATCCAGATAGTTACTATCTTTTTGATTAAGTCGTTAATTCATATACTGGACTAAATCGATATCCAGTTGGCACAGGCTTGATTCATATAGAATCTTGCAAGTCACCTACCGCAATGCTATTTGATGTTGACACTGGAAGGATTTCTATTCGTCACTATAAGTACTAAAGAGTATCACTTTGAATGTTCTGGCAAGATCTCAAAGATAATGCGTAGGACTCTTGTTACAACTTGTGAACTTTATGGTGTTCAACAAGTGTATTTTGACATTGTGTCCTAATGAGATTTATATTTTGATCTCTCTTGGCTCTAGACTTGATTTGTGCACTTTGGTTTTAGTGATCGGAGGTTGGAGCTGACTACCACCTATTCTATATTAACAATCTCGGAGTGAGATGTCAATAGATAATGTGTGTATCTCCGTAACAAATGAGACAAGTCTCTTTTGAGAGAACTCTAATGTTTGGGAAGGGTTGTACATTGCATCACTAGGTCCACGACGGATTTCTTCAATACAACAATCATCTTAGTAATTTTGAAAGATTATGTATTGACCTGGTTTCTGCCTAAGTTGTGTGGAGGGCTTCTTTCTTTTCACCTTTTGTGTATACATTTCTTTTTAATTCTTCAACCCCTTCAATGCTTACCAAGACGTCATCACTAACACGTTGTTGTGATTGTTCCAGTGTTAGCTCAATCTTAGTCGGCATTCTTCCCTTATATCATTCATCTCCAATCATACCTAAGGACTTCTATTACTAACTATGGAATGTCCATGGGTAGATCCCTCTAGTTCTGGTTGGATATAAGACTTATACCTAACCTTAACCACCTTATGACTTCATTCACGTCGTGAGTTAATTGGTTGTTGGGTATAGTGATCGAAACCATAAAACCATTTTCTGACATTGTTATTTTCAAATACTCCCCCTACACATGTGCATCGATATTCGAAATGGTTTTGCACATGAATGAAAGAGTTGCACTTAGAGTCTTAAAGATCAGATTCTTCTATATCACATTTTAATCATATTTTCTCCCCTTATTTAAAATAATAAAACTCTTAGTATTTGAAATACCAATTGATTAAAATTTATGACATGAAAAATTCTATGAGGAGAAAAATTATACCATTGAATTGCATGAATTTGTGTACATTTTTCATATTTCTCCTCTTCAACAATATATGTGGGATATCACTAATTTTGAAAACTTGACATTACAAGGAAAAATGATATGTCACCATAAAATGTTGAAGACGGGGTTGGATGCCTTAGTGAACATTATATATTATAACTTGAAATTTATTATATTACATTTTAATTTCACGTGAATGTTTTTGGATACATAAAATTGACATTTATGATATGTATCCAAAATACATTAAAAGGCTTTGGTTTAAAACCTTCCCCTCAAAAATTGATTCACTTGTTAAGATGACGTTTTTAGCATTATTGTACCAATTGTACCACTTATAAAGATTGAATATTGTACCAATTGTTAAATATATTAAGGAAAGGAGTGTTGAACACACAATTTTAACAAATACCACTTATTATGGAAATATACAACAAATTATATTATAAACAATTTGACATAGAAAGTTCTTTTTGAAAAATTATGTTCAACGGTTTTTTAAAACACATGATAGAAGACTTCTCTTCTATTTGTAGAGTAAGCGCACTTATGTGTACACTTCCTTAACATTTGAGTCCGGTTTACAGTCTAAGGTAACTGTAAACCATTGTCATGAGCTCAAAACTTTTGAATGTTTTGTATAGAAGCTCAAGACTGAGAAAATTGACTTTCTTATTGACATGATAAGTTATCTTTAAAGATACACTTTCCTTACATTGAGGTCGGAGTTATGTACTGATTTGCACATAAGTCATATGGAAAAATTAGAAAAATGACATGTTTTGAAAGGTTTGAACTCTTGCTCGAACTTTATTTACACACCCGTGTCAATGTTAATCGATATTTCTAGGTACGTAATTGTTATCGATTCCAAGAGACATGTCGAGAAGATTATTTTTGGTATTTTTGAAATTTTTTGATTTTATATTTTGTTTTCCTAGATTTTATATTTTCTTATTTCTTTTTGTTGGTTTTATATTTTTGTATTTTCTTTTTCAAAAATGTTTACAAGTTCAATGTTTGATAGATCAAGTAGATTCATTTGCCAAAACCTCCATTTCTTCTTGAGTCAAACATCTCATACCGAGTCGTCTGACGAGATACTTAAACCTATCTTCGGGTAAGGCTTTAGTAAATAGGTCAGCTAACTGGTATTCAGTTCTGACAAAGAATAAATCAACAATACCCTTTTCAACATGTTCCTTTATGAAGTGATATCTGACATCGATCTGCTTGGTACGGGAATGCTGGACTGGATTGCACGAGATGGCTATGGCTGCCTTTGAATCATAATACATAGGTATTTTGTCAAAGTGAAAGCCATAATATGTGAGCTGAGTTCTCAACCATAGAACTTGAGCGCAACACGTAAATAAGGACACATACTCGGCTTCTGCTGGAGACATTGAAGTGCAGTCCTGCTTCTTGGACGACCAGCTGACTAGCTTATCACCGCCTAGAAATTGTATTCCACCAGATGTGCTTTTATGTGTATCGAGACAGCCTGCGTGATTCAAATCTAAAAAGCAGTTAGTTCGAAACCGATGTCCTTCAGATACCAGAGTCCCATATTAATAGTATTTTTAATGTACCGAAAGATCTGTTTAACCTCCTTGAGGTGCTTTTTAGTTGGTCTCGCTTGATAACGAGCATAATAACATGTTTCATGTACAATATCCGGTCTACTTGTTGTTAAGTACATGAGTGCCCCGACCATGCTACGATATTTCCTTTTGGTCAACAAGAGTTCCACTTAAGTCAGCATCTAGAGGTTTAGTAGCTATAGGAGTACCAACGCTATCACATGAGGTCATACCATGCTTTTTAAGAATCTCTTGAGCATACATAGCTTGCTTTATAACGATACCACATAGGGATTGGTGGATCTGAATTCCTAAGAAGAATTTCATCTCCCCCATCATAGACATTTCAAACTTGATGTGCATTAGTTTTTCAAACTTTTTAGAAAGTTTTGGGTTTGTAGAACTAAAAATAATGTCATCTAGGTAAATTTGCACAAGCAATATGTCTTCCCCCTTTTAGTAATGAACATAGTTGGATCAATAGAACCTTTGGAGAACCCTTTGGATACCAGGAAGTTAGAGAGTTCATCATACAACGCCCTTGGAGCTTGTTTGAGTCCATATAATACCTTTTTGAGACGGTAGACTTTGTCAGGATGATGTGGGTCTACAAATCCATCTGGTTGATTGACGTACACTTCTTCCTTCAAAGGTCCGTTAAGAAATGTTGTCTTGGCGTCCGTCTAGTATACTGGAAATGATTTGTGTGCAGCATACGCAATGAATAACCGAACAACTTCCAATCGAGCAACTGGTGAAAATGACTCTTCGAAATCAATGCCTTCCTGCTGACCATATCCCTTAGCTACAAGATGAGCTTTATTGCAGATTACAATATTCTCCTCATCACGTTTGTTTTTCGAAAGCCACTTCATGTTAATGACATTTTTGCATAAGGGTCTGTTGATTAATTCCCATACATCTAGTCGTTTAAACTGGTGAATTTCTTCCTGCATCGCTTCAATCCATGCAGAATCAGCCATGGCTTCTTTGATGTTCTTTGGTTCGGTTCGACTCACAGTGAGTGCGAACATACACATCTCGCCATCTGTTTCTAGCTGACGTCTTGTTCTAATTGATTGAGAAGGATGATGAAAACCAAAAATTTAATGATGAAATACGATGTTTGATTCTGGAATAAGCTACTACTAGGTGTGAATAAGACAAAAGTACAACTTGATGATCGCAAACAACAACAACTAAGCTGTAAATGATTCAAAAAAGTTTAAAACTTACGGTTTTGAAAATGAAACAAAAACCTTGCCTTTAATCCATTTAAAAACCGTTTTGAGTTGATCTTTTTAGCATAAGTTTATCCTTACGTGATTGTAAACAAGAAAGTACCAAGCTTTTGAGAAACTAACCTTATTTTAAAATAAGCCGAGTACAAAAAGCTTATGATTATCTACGGTTTACGCTTAACAAACACAACCACAAACATGAAAACCCCTTAGCTTTTGATAACACTTGTTATCCCAATATATTAAGATCCAAACACAACTAATAAGCTAACCAATAAGCTCTTAAAAGCCGAATAAGAAAAGAGAAAAAAGAAAGGAAACATGGAATATTAGATTAGAGAGAAGGAAAGAGTTTGGTATGATTACACCTAGAAAAATGTAACCAACACCCTCTCCATGTGTGGAAGCCTAGATATTGGCGTATGGGCTTTCTACCATTAGTTGGGCTTGGCTTGTTTTGGGCTTTGAGCCTAAAATACAAACAATATTAGCTTAAAGTCCAAACACGTTAAACCCGACTAGCCTATTACATAGCAAGACTATATATGACTAAGACGACCGATTACATTCTTGTTTGACTTATATAAAAATAAGGCTAACACTTTTTCTTAGTCTTTATTCTTTGTAATCTTCTAGCTCATCTTCCATAAGGTATAAATACTTGCATCTTGGATACTTTTGAGCTTAGACTATCTTCAAGTGAACCTGCATACATTTCTTGCAATTAAGTATTGAAAGTTCATGAAAAATGATTATATATATATATATATATATATATATATATATATATATATACATAAAGATATAATTTAGTATAATATATAAATATAAATATATATATATATATATATATATATATATATATATATATAAAGCTGCCAAAAATATGTATAATTAAGGCGTTATCAATCTGTAAACATGGTCATAGGTTCTCTTTTGCCAAGCGTCATGCACCATCCCCTGTTTGCATTGACGATAACATATCTTGTATGAAGGATTGAAAGACTGGTTTCTTCTTGATTGATCGGAGGGCTATCCCTAATTATATGCCTTGGATGCATCCGAATTTGGTTATTACTGATCTGGAGCCTCCCGTTGGTTCTTATAATCAATCGGATGTCCGGAGGTTAAGTGCCTTTGTTCTGAAGCTACGTGATATTCATGAGGGGGTATTGGTTTTGTCTGGTTTGATTCGGGTCTGAAAGAGTCATACTCGTGATCTGATCTTGAGGGATTCTAATGGAAATGGTATGGGGGTGGGATATCTTGTTTTGTGTGTTTGTTATCGTACCATTCTTTAATCCTCCTCTTTTATTGACTTTCCCCTTATTTCATTGCAGTTATGGGCATCTATGATTTTTTATGTTTTCCTGAGTGGACGGGATCAGAGGTTCAAGAGGAGCTCCATCATGACGTGAGGCCCACCCTTCAGAAGCTTCCTTTTTATTATACTCCTCCCGCTGCCGCTGATGTTGTTGTCCTGGATCCTACTCCGGATGACCTTGCTGCGACCACTTTAAGTACCAAGGTGTTAGCCAAGGCTAAGGCATCCAAGAAGCAAAGAGTCTCTACTTATGGATCAGCTTCGAGCTAATTTTCAAAGCGTACCAGGTCAGCGATAGCTCATTCCTTCGAAAGTACTTCCTGACCCAGCCTATTTGATGATGACAATGATGATGAAGAAAGCGATTATGGTCATAATGCCTGTGTTGAGATTCCGTTGGTCACACCCATTTGTTCTTCTGCTACCATTCCTCTGGGAGGTAACCAGAGCAGGGGTTCTATCCCCTCCGCTACTGAAGGTTATAGCAATCCTGATAATTACTTATCCCCTTACTCGTATTTCTTTCTTGCTTGTCCCCTTTCTTATATTCTTTTTTGTTCATAGGTTCTCGAGGGAAGGCTGTTATGGATGATGTTGTTGACATTCCCTCCAGGAGTGAGGGTCGTCCTCGTGCTTCCACTGGTCCTACCCTTTTTACTTAGGACCCTACCGACAATGCTATTGATAGATATTTATTCCCATTCGTCCCTGGCCTTACTATGTCGGATATCCTAAGGTCGGTATCATTGTCAGTTTTTATGAGATTAGTCATGAGCAGTAGGAAGGTCCACATGAGCCCACTTTGAATGTTCTAAGCAAAGAAATGTTCAAGGATCCCAGGGTTTGCAAAACCGTGGTTGATCAGTTCCCTACTCCTAGGGGGATGGTTCGGATTGAGGCTCTGAGTGACGAGCGGCTTGCTGGCAAGATGAGTGTTTTGCACTGTCAGATGATGTCCCATGAAGGGGAATTATTGGTCCGATAAAAGGGTCTGCTCAAATCTCACGATGATCATGTTCAATCCAGTGATGCAAGGTTAAAAGTCTTCAATAAGAGCTTACTTCCCTTTGTGGCTTAAACTCTCTAGTTTCTAATTTGAAGAAGTAGGTGATCGACCTTAATGATAAATTTACTGCTTCCGATGATGCTTTTATCAAGACCAAGGGTAAGTGTAATTACCAGAAGAAGAAGATTAAGTCCCTTTCTAAGATCCTAGATTAGTTCACCGTCGAAGCTACCCATCTTGCATCTGACCTAAATCAAGTTTGGAGGGCTGATGCTCAAAAGGATGATCAGATTGTGGCAGCCCAAACTAACCTGGTGATATCCATGCATTGATAGAGGGTTATAAGCGTTCTTTGGCTAAGAAGGACACTGAGATTCTTTAGCTAAAGGCTTATCCTACTGAGTTTGCTTCTTTTTTCCAAGGTGGTTTTTAGGGTTTGGTCTGTAGGTTTCTTGCTAGCGATGAGTTCAACAGAGTGCGGGGTGAACTCCTTTCCTTGGCTGCTAGTGTTGGTTTCGAGCGTAGGCTTCATATGGACTGGACTCAGGATCAGCTGGTTGGAGCTTTGAAAAAGATTACTTACTTTGTTCCTGGAGCCCAAGGTAGGTTGATTGAGGCCATCCCCTTCTTGCTACAACTTTCCTGAAGAAGCTTTCCCATCATTCTGCTCATCCTCTATCTATTATTATTGAACTTGAGCTTAAAAGGTTGGCTCGTACAAAAGTTATCCCTACTTCAAAGGTTGCTGGTGTTTCTCCTCCCTTGCCAAGGGAGTCGATTATGACACTTGCTTCCTCATCTTCAGAGTTGCTCTATAATGAATCCCCCATCTTCTACTGCTGATATCATAGAATAGCCTTCTTAAGAACAAAATGAGGAGTGGGTTAATGCGATGGTTAAAATGGTAGATGTTACCACTGGTAAGTCGGCAGAGGTGCTTGTGCAAGGTGTTGTTCACCAGATCTATGAAGATGTGAACCGAGTTGAGTCATCCTTGATCTAAGATTCATGATTTACTTCTTTTGGTTCCCCCAATGTGGTTGTTGCTTTGTCTGTTGGAAAGGAGAAAGAAAATGCTCCCCCTAGTTCCCAATCCTATGACTGCTCCGGATAATGCTCGAGATGCTGTTGCTCCTCCTGAAGCTTAATTTCATGTTGTACTCTTTTTCTTCTCTTTATTTTGTTTTGTTTTTTTTGTAACTGTCCATTTATCATAGAGGAGGGGAACGTGGTATACCGAAGAACATTATTTGTTGCTCTGAGCTTGGGGCAAACTGACTGTGGATGTGTGGGTGTCCATCCAGCGGACCCTGAGTCATGCCACCCGCCCTAAGCCAAATGGCTTCCCCCTGTGACTATAGTATAGCTGGTCAAGCCTCCGTAGGTTTAACAGGCCTTATATTTCTCCTTAGCAGAATTTGTGTTGTTACGTTTAGCTTCGGAACCTGCGTGGTTACTAGCTTTTAAGTACTTAGATTACTAGTTTATGGTTATTGTAATTACCGACTTCGTTCGGTCTCTTTTATCTTGTAATTTGTATTTTCTTAATTTTAATGGCTATTATCGTTCAATGTTCTCAACTTACTTTCCTTGTTGCATGAGCTTGCTTGTAATGTGTATACGTTTATGTCTAGCACTTTTGCATTAGTTTATGCCCCAAACGCCTCATGTCTACTTTGGTTGTAGGTTTTTGGTTTGGTCTAGATATTTTTATCCGTCCTAACTTGTACTCCGATGTAGATTTTTATTACCTATTTTTGTACACACTATAAGTTTTTCTTATTTCCCTACTTTATCATTTTAGCACAAGTGTTTTATTCGTTGGTGCTTATTTCCTCTTCGATGCAACTGTTCATCGGAGGCTTACGCCTGAGGGAAAAGTCGTTTGACTTATTCCTATCCGGCATTGTGTAAAGCGTATAAGTGTTAGCTTTGCCTTCGCACTATAACTTTTACATTTGTGGGGTACGTTGTTGTTCCTTTCTCATCCGGAGGTAGTGAGCCTTCTCGTGTTTGCCATACTTCGTGTATATACTAGTGTTACTTTTATAGTCTTAATCAGATGTTGGAAATTTTGGCTGATTAGAAACCGTACATTTGATATAAGATAATTTATCCTCCGAAGAGAGTGTAAGTTTTGAAAATTGCTCATTCGGACGGGTTACATAGTACTTAAATATATTTTGCAATGAAACGATTACACCATCTTAGTTACTCCCACTATGATCTTCCCAAGTGGGACTTGATTTTTCCAATGTTTCTTTTTTAGACAAATTATTTGTTTCCTTAGGGGGCTTGTCCGAAGCATCTATCAATGGTCTGGTCTTGACTCCCACCGACACTTCTTGGTTCAAGAATTCTAACTGGATGGATGTTAGTCCAGTTAGTGCTTCTGTTTTTGGGCTCAGAGTTTTGGGAAGGTACATGATTCGGAACTTGTGGAAAGGGGTCGTTACGTCCATAACCACTTCCATGTACATCTTTGCTCCTTCTTTCTTTGGCTCCCTATTGCCTTCAACTTGATCAACTAAAAGCTTTGAGCTGACAAACACATGAAGGTCCTTCATTTGTCTTTCGTCGGAGGTAGCTAGCAAAGCTTTATAATGCATATCATCTTTGAAAGCATGAAAGTTTAGGCGGATATCATGTGAGTACTCTTTTCCTTCTGGATCGACTGGGACTAGCCCTACCCTAAAACCCTCCTTACTAGACTCTCTTCCTATGTATATTCTCTAGGCCCTTGTTGTTGGAGCCAATTCCTCTTGAGGTCTTTCCTTTGCTCCAGAGGTCCCTTCATTGTTCGTTTCCGGAGCATGCAACACTTCTTTTCCTTGCCCAAAAATCCTTTTCACTACTTGGCATTCTTCTTCCTCCCTTGGAACATATGAGATGCGATATGTATTCAATTCCACTGCTCATAGAGCCAATCTTCCAGAGGTCCTCGAATTTTTTAGTATTTTCTCTATGGGGCCATTTGTTACCACGTTGACCCTATAGGTCCTAAAGCTTTTTTTGAGACACCTCGTTGTGTGGATCAATGCTAATACTGCTTTCTCCATCAGAATGTAGCAAATATCTATTCCATGCAACGATCAGCTCACATAGTGAATTAGGACTTGTATTTTGTTTCTTTCGGTAAACAGTACGGAGCTTATTGTCTTGTTCCTTGGTCATAGGCAGACCATTATGGTTTCTCCTTCCTTTGGAACTACTAGCATTTTCAGCTTGCCTAACTTCTTTTTTATCTCTTGAATGGCCTTTTTAGCCCCACTTATCCAATTAAATACTTCTTCGATACTGATGCTCCTTTGGATTTCACGAAAGGGAAATATAAGCTCTGCCAGCATTTGTAATAAATCGCTTATTGAGTGTCAGCTGCAAGCATTATTTTTGTACATCTGCTATGCTCCGGTCCTTTAGGTAGACCCCAGATTAATAAGTTTCAATTCAACCATTTCTGGGTCATACCTTTTAATCCCCTCCCCTCCACCATTACCAAATAGCCCAAGAATTTACCTTCTTCTATCCCAAAAGTATACTCGTTGGGATAGAGCTTCATGTTGCCTCTTTAAAGTTTGTAGAGGGTTTCCTTGACATCCTGAATGAGGTCTTGTTTTGACTTGCTTTTTATGACCATTTCTTCTAATTATACTTTCATATTTCTTCCTTTTTGCTCCGCGAGCAACTTGTCCATCACTCTTTGGAGGGGAGTTATGGAGTTTTTTTAGCCCTTTTGGCATATGAGTGTAATATGACACTTCTTATTTAGTGTGGAAGCTTGTCTATTCTTCATCGTCCTCTGACATTCGTACACTACTTCCTTCCATAGGGATCTATAGTAAGCACTTATACCGATGCCCTGTGAGTGATCCCAATTTTTCTTTTATTTTAGGGAAAGGGTACATGTACTTCGGACAGACTTTCTTGAGGCTTGTGAAGTCCATAGCACTTGCTAGGTGCCATCCCTTTAATTGACATAGCGTTGGTCACCCATCCTGGATACTTGACCCTCCTAATTACCCTGCTTTCGACCATTCAAACACTTTTTCCTTTAGCATCCTCTTTTGATCCGGATTTAAGGTCCGCTTCTTGTGAAGCACCGACTCAACTAAGGGATACACTTTCAATTGGTATTCCGTAATGAACCGGGGCATATCCATCCTCACCACTTATGTCCAAGAGAATACATCCCTATTCCTCCGAAGGATTTCTACTAGCTTCTGTTTGCATTCGATCGATAACTTCCCATTGATCACTATCGGTTGATGCGAGAGATCATCACAAATTACCACCTTTTCTCTTACCATATCCTCCTCCTAAGATCCTTTGGATGCCATAGGCTCCTTTCCTAGCCTTCGGTTGGCGATGCTTTGGTTCCATAATATGGCTTTCTCTCTTATCCTTGACATTTGCTCCATGTGCTGCTGCCACTGCGTCTCTTTCTATGAATTTTATGTTCCTCTATTTGTCTGCATTCCCTCAAGGCTTTCCTGCTAGTTTTCAAAGTAGCTACCCCATTAACCATTAGAAACTCAATCATTGAGTATATGGTTGATCAACTGCTCTAAGGCTTCCCATTCGCGTCCTTCCTAGGATGGTGTTTTAGGGACAGCGACATTTTACTATAGTGAATTCTGGCATGATGGTTTTGCTTATTTCAGGTTCTCCATGGTCACCTAGAGCCCTAGGGGGTGGTAGATTTCCCATGAAAAGAAAACAAGGGAAGCATTCGACTTCCTCAGCTTTAACTTAGTATGAGCACCGAAGCTCTTGAAACAGTGCTCGTAAATGATTTTCAACGAGCTTCCTCTATCTACATAGATCCTTTGGACCTTGAAACCTTTGACCGTGCCCTACAGAATGATCGGAGTATCGGTCAGGCTATTCTGAGGTATCGCCAAAAATGCGATTTCCTCCATTACCTTCGGCTCTTCCGTCTCATAGGGTCTCTTGCGATTTTCTCCTGAACCTACCATATTTATCACTTTCACACTTCCCCGTCCTTGACCTCTGTTTCTTTGATTACCCTTGGGAATATCATTCATCAAATGAGCTAGTTTCCCTAATGCCACAGCTTCCTCTATCTGTTTCTTTAGGTGGTAACAATCATTAGTGTTGTTCCCCCTATCCCCATGGTAATCGCAAAACTTGTTTAAGTTTTGCTTCTCTGGTTTCCTTATCAGTGGCGGTAGAGGCGTGAAGTTTATGATATCCATTACTAGGATCTCCTTTGATGTTTTGGTGAGAGGTGTGAATGTTTCTCTTCTTGCATATGGGACACATGTCCTCATGCTCCTTCTGAATTCTCTCGAGCCACTTTGGCCTCTGATTCTCTCTTGACTTCCGGACCATCCGGTACGTATGTTTCTCTTATCCTATTGCGAGACTCTAGCTACCTTAGCAGACCCTACTGCGACCTCGCCTCTAATAAACGCTCTAACCCACCGTCTTCGAGATCTTGTCATTAAGCTTCTTAGCCATCTCTGGATGTTCGTGACCGTGCATGAATGCCGAAATACATAACACGGGCGGAACACCCTTGATGTGCGAGTTTTCTAACTTGAATTGGTCCATAAATACTTGTAAGCTCTCAATCGGCCTTCTTTTGATACCATGGATTTCTGTTGGGTCCTTGGCATACCTCTTATGATGTGAGAATTCTTCCAGAAATTTCTAGCTCTGCTCCTCGAAACTGTCCACACTTTTCGGATCCAAGTCATCAAACCAATTCTGCACAGCACCACTCAGGGTTTAGCAAAACATCTTGCACCAGACCGGTATATGCCATTCCTCTTTTTTAATACAAATAAACCGTAAAAATGTTTATTTATATTTCACAATATATCAGTGTTTTGTCGATGACAATCATAAAATCATCGGAAGTAGAAAATAAAGTTAATTAGTTTCAAACCAATAGTTTTCTAACCCGTCTATCATCATTCTTTCATCACTCTCACCATTTGCATCATATATTACCTAGAAACATTTCTTACCAAAACATTCATAATATATTTTGTACAAACCATTTTTAGTAACTTTGCTTAAAACAAATATATTCATTTTTAATGATGTAAAAACTTTGGATTATCTAAGTAAACCTAATAAAGTTTTTCTTAAACATATACTACTTCTCTATAAAATGAAAAAAAAATCATTTTTTGAGATAAATACATCATTGGTGACATCACACAATCTTAAACCCGGATTTGATGTCAGAAGTGCCGGTTCCATGACTTTGCACTGGACGGTTCTCAGAACCGAAGGAACCGTGCTACAGTACAGTCGGTTCTATAGGTTTATACCAGCCGGTTCCATCCTGCAGATGAAACCGGCGGGTCCGTGCTACAGTAGAATTTAGGCCTATAAATACCAAGCTAATTCTCTTGTTTCTACACACATTCTCACTTACTTCTCGGTCACATTTATCTAACCTCTTATCTTTGATCATGTTTCTATCATATTAGTGTTTTTGGTGTTTTTCTTAATAGGAAAAGATTCACCGACTTATGCATACGAGATTAAGCTTCAAGGTTCGCTCGTTGCAAGGATCTCCCTTCTTATGAAGATCCATCTACTGACTTTGAGTCATCTTCTCACTCTTCATTCTCATTCTAATCTCTCATTGTAGTGTGTCGAGAATGGTTAGGGAAAAACTAGTTTGTAGAAAGTTAGGATTTGGGTTGTATATTATGAGGTCGGTTCTATATGTGTTAGAACCTTGTATTTAGATTAAGGGTGAATGTTGTGGGGGGGTTTTGTTGTCCATCCATGATTAGGACCCGGTATTTAGCTTAGTATCGGAAAAAAGGGTAAGCGATGAAGGATAGGATCTTCCCTTAATAATACTAGGTGTTTAGCTTACTACCAAATAAATGGTATGCAACGTAGTAAGGCTTCTTCGCCAATTGAAGGAGTTTGATGTGTAATGATTTCGAACTCTTGAGTAGGTGACTCGGAGAGTGGAGTAGGATAAGTAAGGAGTCCTTGTAGCCGAACCACTATATCCTTTACATTCATGTTTTACATATGTTGTTAAATTATGTGCGTATACAATATTAACAAATAGATCTAGCAACTAACCAAACAATCTAACAATAAATCTTTAAATCAAAATTTTAAATTGGTAAAACTATTTAACCGTCCCTTCTAGTTTTCCACACTTGGTATCAAGAGCAGGTTACCAAAGAACTTTAAAATATACTGTATTTTAAATCTTTAAAAATTGACCAAATGAATTTCGAAAACTACAAATAATTTTTTCCGTTAGATCTATTTGTTTTACCTACTTTTTTCCTTAAGGGTAGCTTGGAGGATCATCAAAATGATCACGGAATCTAGACGTCATATTTGGGAACTCGTTACCTCAAAAAAAGGTCATATCATTAAAAAGGTACACTCGAACCTATCATTTATATGATTCATGTTATAAATGTTTGTCAAAATGTATTGCCAAACTTTCAAATTGATAGTTGGGACTGAATTCTAATTTGGGCTATTAGGCCGGTTCCCCCGGTTCTATTGAAAACATGGAACCGTCCAGCATTAGCTGAGGGAACCAGACTAACAGTAATGGGTGTTTAACATTCCTTTCTTTTGGGCCAATTAAAAAAAAAATAATTAGTCCATGTGTAAAATTACTAACCCATGTCAAAATTAATCCTTCAAAAATATTTTACAAACAAAATGAACATATCCCCTTTCGGATCTATCAAAAAATTTACTTTGGGATTGAAACATACATTGCAACAAGTAAATTGACTATAGCTAGACTATTTATCTATAAGGGTTCGATTTATTGCAAATCGGTCATGTGTATTGCAAGGTACACATTCTCTTTTCTTCTTTTATACTTGTTAAATATACGCTATGTGTTTATAGATTGGTAAAATGTGTTATGTATCGCATTACTTGCTTTGCTTTCAATACTCTGGTTAATTGTTTATTTGTGAGTATTATTTTCATGTATTTGGTATTAGCACACCTTACTCTGCTTCTTTCATAAAATCTTTTCGTCTAAACATTATTCTTTCGGGTCATGTTGTAAGTGTTATTCCTAAGAGATTGATTTGTCTTATTGTCTTATTGGATTTATTTCCTCTAGGATCAAAATGCCAAAGTCCATCCACGTCGATCACCAAGACACCGCATATTACATTCCAAAGTACCACAAAACCGATGGGCTAAACGATGACGAAAAAGACATCTACAAAAACTTTCAACAACGATACTTTTATGAAGGTCGGGTTATGAGCCCTACCTATCTAGACGATTAACCTAATCTTCGCCAAACTTTCGCGGTAATCAAATTTGATTGCCTTCTTAATATCAATGAACAAAATTTTCCCGTGTTTGTTCTTCAATTCTACAAAAGTGTTCGTCTTATTTGAAATTTGAATGGAACTCTCTCTATCGCCTTTATCATCCGAAATGTTGATATCACGCTTCGACTCGAGGAGTTTGCTCAAATCCTTCGTGTTCCTGGTGAAGCTGTTTCTATGTTCTCAACTGATTGGTCCATCTCATCCCTTCCAAATTCCATTGATTCTAACCCCGACATCTACTCACCTCCCGTTGAGGATCCCTTAGTGGTTCGTAATACCATTTTTATGAAAGACCCTCTGGGAAAACCCGCAAAATCAAAAAGAAAACCGTTGTTCTTGATCCCTTTCAAATATTGAGTTCCGAAGTCAAGCTTGACTTCAAAAAGTGGGAAACTATCCTTAGCAAAAATGTCATAAGCCTTTTGAGAAACAAGGATCATCTGAATGTTTGTCTTTCTTACATGCTCTATTGCCTTTCCATTTAAAAACCCTTCAACCTTGGGTACTACATTGCCAAAAGAATTGAGAGTGTGACCAAGAGAGAAGTTATGGCACTTCCCTATGGAATTCTCCTCTTTCGTCTCTATTAGCATGTTTGTACAACATTCATCATCTGTGGACCATGTCATGATCCCTCTCATCGAAGGGAAGGCACGTAGGACAATGGTTGATGGGAAAAGGCCCCATCCTCAAACTCCCTTAGAATTATCCTGTGAACCCTCTCCCGCTCCTCATCAAGATCAAGAAAATGATTAGGTGGATAATTACACCCTTGATCTGATTGTCTACATAAACCAACTTCCACCCATCCAAGGAGGGGAATCTCCAGAATTCAAGCAAACCAAAATGAATTCTTAAGTGCTTTGGTCATTTCCTGTCCAACCTCAGGAAGAAGAAGTAAGGGTGTGCTAAATGGTGTGAGTACCTTTTATGGGTGTGTTTGGTTTAAACAATGTGGTTCTTGTATTTGCTTAAATGTTGTCTCTTCTCGTTCTCTATATGTTTGAATATTTGGATAAGTGGCTGTAAACTACATTACTAATGCTTATGATTATCTCTATACTTATTATGTTTCTTGATCATTCGTTATTTCAAAATTTAGGAGTGTTTGGCATTATAAAAATGTGTAAGATATAAGCATTGAATCTTACCCATGAGCTTTTGGGATAATCTAGCATATTTATTTGATCAGTAATATAAGTAGAAATCAGGGCTAGAATACATTTAGATCACTACTAGGAGTTTTTAAGAATTTAGAACTAAAGGCCGTTGCAAAGCCGTATATCCTTGAGTAATCACTGGCCGTATTCCATCCTAGGAAGGAACCATCCATGCCATGTCTACATAAGCTATTTAGCATCCATTTTGGTAAGTTCCTTTTGATCCAACTTCAAAATATAATCATAGTTGAACCTATTTTAAGGTAACCCAATGCCTGGTTTTTTCTTGTTTGACCTAAAAAGAACTCTAATGATTATATTTAGAGTAAAGTTAGTGGAACTTGCAATTAATTTTTTGCATGCCTTTTGAGTATAAGATAGGACTTATCTTGGACTTGTAATCACCACAAAACAATCTAAGAAACCTCAAAAATCCAATCATCTTCCACCCTTATCACTCCAAAATAGTTTCCAAGGCATCTTCTTCCACCAAGAACCCTCCAACAAAAAGGCCTAGAATCAATGTTATTGATATTTCATCAAATGAACCATCTCCCATCCAAAACAACTCCATTACCACTACTCTCGCACTCACCATCACGCCTCCAATGCTTAGCCAAACACCCCCAACCTAACAAATTGAGGCATCACCTTTAGCTCCTCGAGAACTCGTGTTCTCAGCCCCTCTAAGCTCACCCATTGAGCCTCACCCCTACTTGACTTCCATGGAAGACTTGCCTCCTTGAAGCTCCAATCCACCACCTCCACCACCTTCTCAAGACTTTACCCAAAGACTCCCTCAACCTACTCCTATAGACTTTGAACCATTTTTCCTACCAATCAACCTCTCTAGGATAGGAAGTAGGATGAGTGCTCAAGCCGAGCCACTCTTGAGTTGAGAACAAGTGTTAGAAGAACTTGGTCAATATAAAGACTTCTACGATCACCTTGAAGCCACAATCCAAAACGCATAAAATGTACAAGATAACCTCCTCCTGCCTCTCACTATTACTTCTTTACCAATGCCTCCATCATTCCATTTCACCACCACCTCTACAACTGTCATACCACTATTTAGACCCATAATCTCACCATCAAATACCTTTATTTCTCTTTTTCATTCCTTATGGATGGAAGGACCCTCATCCCTTCCTCAAACTCAAGAACACTCATTTACCCATTACCAACGAACCAAAACACTCGTTTATAATCTTCAAAATGAAATGAGGTTCATGTTGAACGACATCTTCGAGCGTCTCAACCACCTCTCCAACCAAAAACCTTAAGGTGGTGATTGCAAGTTCAAATGACGTTAGGATGTTGGAAGTTTATACTAGTTAGAACTTAATCATGATTTTAGTTTTTATTGATATAGATCAATATTTTTTTTACTTCATGATTAAAATTTTCTTAATATCATATTAGTCTCGTGCTTTATTGTTTTCTTATTTGCTCTTAATCATGGATTTTCTATGTTTCAATGATTGGCTTACTATTTATTTTAGCATATGAAGTGTACTTTTTGAATAAATTGCTTCCTGCCAAAATTGGGTCAAGCTGACTATTCTATAAAACAGCCGGTTCTCTTATCTCAAGAAGGCCAGTTCTATCTAATAATAGAACTGGATAGAACTGGATGCATAGAATTAATTTTCCCACTTCTTTTAAATTCTTGTGAATCTTAATCATCTTATTATACACGTTTCTCCCTATCCAGGAGGAGTTTATCTCTTGATATTGGAATGCATTTCTAACTTATGTCTTTGTAGCATTCTTAATTCATTTTGGATTCCTCGACGTCCCCATTTAGGAGGAGCTTTCGTCAAGGGAGAGCATTACAATTGATTCTTTATGAATCACCATTTGTCCCAACATTCGTCAGTCCTACTAACATCTATCATCTTGCATCTTTTGCATTTGATTCTTTACGAATCATAATTAGCTCTTACTCATATTTATTATTTTGCATTGCAACTTTGGGTTAGTTTTTCTTCGACGCTCTTTTTGTTTTGACAAAAAAGGGAAGAAGGAAGTAAAAACTCTAATTTAAAACTTATAAATTTTATACTTTACTTCTAATAACTTAATGTTTTGTCATCAACAAAAATGAGGAGATTGTTAAAACAAAAAAACCGTAAAACGTTTATTTATATTTCACGATCTATCCGTGTTTTGTCGATGACAATCATAAAATCATCGAAAGTAGAAAATAAAGTTTATTAGTTTTAAACCAATAGTTTTCTAACCCGTCTATCATCATTCTTTCATCACTCTCACCATTTGCATCATATATTACCTAGAAACATTTCTTACCAAAACATTCACACTATATTTTGTACAAACCATTTTTAGTCACTTTGGTTAAAACAAATATACTCATTTTTAATGATGTAAAAACTTTAGATTATCTAAGTAAACCTAATAAAGTTTTTCTTAAACATATACTACTTCTCTATAAAATGAAAACAATAATTTTTTGAGATAAATACATCATTGGTGATATCACACAATCTTAAACCCAGATTTAATGTCAGAAGTGCTGCTTTCATGACTTTGCACTGGACGGTTCTGAGAACCAGAGGAACCGTGCTATAGGACAGCATGTTCAATAGGTTTATACCAACCGGTTCCATCCTGTAGATAGAACCGGCGGGTCTGTGCAACAATATAATATAGGCCTATAAATAACAAACTATTTCTCTTATTTCTACACACAGTCTCACTTACTTCTCACTTACAATTATCTAACCTTTCATCTTTGATCATGTTTATATTATATTAGTGTTTTTGGTGTTTTTCTTATTAGGAGAAGATTCACTGACTTATGCATACGAGATTAAGCTTCAAGGTTCGCTCGTTGCAAGGATCTCCCTTCTTATAGAGATCTATCTACTGACCTTGAGTCAGATTCTCACTCTTTATTCTCATTTGTCATTCTCATTCTAATCTCTCATTGTAGTGTGTCGAGAATGGCTGGGGAAAAACTAGTTTGTAGAAAGTTAGGATTTGGGTTGTATATTATGAGATCAGTTCTATGTGTGTTAAAACCTTGTATTTAGATTAAGGGTGAGTGTTGTGGGGTTTTGTCCTTCTATGACTATCACACGGTATTTAGCTTAGTACCGGATAAAGGGTAAGTGACGAAGGATTGGTTCTTCCATAATAGGACTCGATGTTTAGCTTAGCACCGGATAAAGGGTAAGCAATGTTGTAAGGATTCTACGCCGATTAAAAGAGTTTGATGTGTAGTGATTTCAAACTCATGAGTAGGTAACTCGGGGAGTAGAGTAGAGTAAGGAAGGAGTCCTTGTAGCCGAACCACTATAAATACGTGTGCCATATCCTTTACATTCATGTTTTACATATGTCGTAAAATTATGTGTGTATACAATATTAACACATAGATCTAACAACCAACCAAACATTCTAATAAGAAATCTTTAAA
Source organism: Tanacetum coccineum (assembly GCA_026074375.1). Lineage (NCBI taxonomy): Eukaryota > Viridiplantae > Streptophyta > Magnoliopsida > Asterales > Asteraceae > Tanacetum > Tanacetum coccineum. Next base: position 3,148 of record BQNB010022942.1, on the reverse strand, counting down.
TTGAAATTTTAATTAGTAAAACTATTCAACCCCCACCCCTTCTAGTTTCCATACTCTTGTTCAACAGCGGCAGAGAAAATGCCCAAATGATCCTCTGGATCTTTACTATCATCGTACACCTTTATGTTCCTTAGGAGCTTGGCCCTCTATTGGCACTTAAAGTGAGTGATTATTGTGGTGAAAGGTGTGGGTTTGGGGCTCTTATATGGCGTGTTCAAGTCTTCGCAGGTGTCTTTCAAACCTTCTTCATAGTCGAAGTCTGAACTGGTCTCTTTGTGCCCAGACCTTCCCGACCTAGACTTAGCTCTTCCTTCTTTGGCTTTTGCCTTTGACCTACTTATGTTCCCTAACCTTTCAGCTTAAATGGGAAGATGTTATGTTGCGGGACAAGCTCCTCTGGCTCTTCCCTAGGGAACGAGCTTTGCTTCGAGTCTTGGCCATTCTGGAGGATCCATCAGAGGATCGCTTTGACAAGCCTTTCATTTTGGAGCTTTCTGAACATTCCTCTTTGAAATAATTTGTTAGGATCATTTATCGTATCATATTGATGTTATTATGGTGTCGGGTGGCCGAACAAAAAACTAGCCGACTACCACTATGGTAGTGGTGAAAGACTTAGAGAGAGAAAGTAGAAGGAGGAAAGATGTGTGTATTAGCTTAAGAGAGAAATAAACACACACATACAATATGGAACCTCACCCCTCCATGGAAGTATGGAGAGGTATTTATAGCCTTCATGACATATAACTATGCTATCTTGACATTAATAGTCCCTACGCGTCATGGCTATGTAAACTATTGTAATTCTGTAAATTTCGCTCACATTTTGAGGCTAAGAATCTTCTCCTGATGTGGTGACTTACGGAAGTACTTATAATGTTCTTAACAAATACAAATATAATAAAATAAAGAACTTCCAAGGCGCTTCCAATGCTGAGGATTACTTTTGTGTCTTCTTGTCTTCATACTTGTACCCTAGTTTGAATCCTCTTTGTCATTGCTTGTTGAAGAACCATTGTAATAGGTATGATCTGGATAAACTTCCCCCTAGTTCACACTGCAGGTCTTGAAAAGCTTTCTTCATAGACTCCTTTTTGACAAAGTTTTTAAATTAGCTTCCCTAAAACTAATATCTGTATCTTGAGTAGCATCTAAAACTTTGATGTAGCTTGAACGATCTTCTAACTTTAACATTTAAAGTGCATAGCGGAATTTTATGGAAGAAGAAGCAAACCACACCAAATAATACTGCTTCTTTGACATTTGGTCTTGGTGATTATCCGTTTGGGGAAACATGCAAGAAATAAGCTACATATCTTCCTATGTTTGCGGAATACTTCAGAATAACCCGAGGAAGTAGAAACCAAATATCCCATCGTAAGTCTACAAACCAAATATCTTCATTGACCCATAAACATACCAAGTACACACTACTTCCCCCTAGAATAGAAACATTGACCTCAAAGTAGCAATTTGAACCACTAACCATCTTTGCGGACTAACTTGTGGCATATAACCGAACTCGATCAAGTGAACCTGTTATGCATCTCGGAGTACACGCTTCTTCCCCCATGATGGTTACGAATTCTCGGGATCATCATTGACGTGTACGCCCATTTACACGAGACATTCTTGTCTTAAGCAAAAATCTTGAAAAGTTTTGAATAACATTAAGAAACTTTGCTTAGACTGTGAAGTACCATTAACATTTTGTAGCACAAAAATTATCCCATGAGAATTGTCTGTTGATCACATCTCTACTCTTTAATCCCTCTAACTAACTCTTTACCAATCCCTGATAACTTGAAACAGAATTACAATCCCTAAATTTGTGACTTAAGCTTGCATTATTGATGATTGAATAACAGTGCAGAGGAAAATCTCTGATTACCATATACCCAACATCGAAAATATATAAAAAATAAAACACCTCTTGAAACTATCCACATCAGCATTTGTGTGTGACACTGAGCACTACACCATAACTCCTTTAAGTGATAGCTATACACTGTGTCCACTACAATGTAACTCCTTACATCAAGTATAACTAGATAAATCAAGTCTTTAACCTTTAACCTTAACGCTCAAGCAAGTTATCTTTGAAAGTCATGCATCTAACCAACCCCGACTTCAAGATAAAATAAGTACACGCCTTTGTGAAATCGCACTTCAATCTCAAATAAGTAATACTAAATCAACCCCGTAGTCACTTTGACATTTAAATTTCAAAACTATCCGTTTGACGTTTAAGTGAATCTCGATAAGGATCAATCCCAGTCTCATCACTAAAAAATTGTCACTTTGTCACAATAAACCTCAATATAACCATATATCACTTAATATAAAAATTAAGTCCAGATTACCCAAATTTAAAAAAATAGTGTATAACCATGGTTAAATTTTCAGGCCTCACATAAAATTATCCAGCCCATTTGAGTTTTATCCGGACCACATCTCGACATGTCTCTTAGAATCGATAACATTTATGTACCTAGAAATGTAGATTAACATTGACACAAGTGTGTAAATAAAGTTCGAGCAAGAGTTCAAACACTTTAAAAAATGTCATTTCTATCTTTCTTAATGGCTTATGTACACATCAGTGCATAACCCGAACTTCAAAGTAAGGCAAGTCTATCTTTAAAGATAACTTATCCTAACAACAGGAAAAACAATTTTCTCGGTCTTGAGCTATCTTCAAAAAACATTCAAAGTTTTTAGCTTAATAAAATGGCTTACAGTTACTTCAGACTATAACCAGGACTCAAATATAGAAGTGTACGCTTTAGTGTGCTTACTCTAATAAAAGAAGATAAATCTTCTTATAGTGGTTTTTCAAAATTGTCGAACACAAATTTTCAAATACTTTAAAGGCCAAATACTAATGGTATTTTTCAAGACTATTACGTATGGTATCTTTCAAACATTGTGTATATTTAAAATAAAGGGAGAAATGTGCATAAAATGTGATCAAGAAAAATAAGTGATCTAAAAAGACTCAAAGTGTATTTTCACTTCTACCTACATGTGCGAAACATTTTCTAATTTTGATGCACATGTGAAGGGGGAGTATTTCAAAAGAAGAAACTCTCAAAGTGTCAAACATTTCTGATAATTTTATCAAACACTTTGATTTCTCAATGGTTTT